>PVHY01009924.1:0-54128 GCA_004024945.1 Uropsilus gracilis
TGGGGTGGGGAGTTTTGCAGGATCCACTAGGTCCAGCTTGACTGCTTTCTTTCTGGTTACTATTAAGTCTGTAAAAATGGATGAAATTTGTTGACCTTTTTTACTCTCTTCCACCTACTCAAATTCGAGTTTTATGGTAGCCTCCCCCCACCCACCATTGGAAACATTTTTTTAAAACCTAATGTGTATCTGCAACAACTGGTGGGGTAGAGGGTGAGTTCAGAGGGTATCAATGATGGGGGATGAGGATGTTGGTTGGTTGGGAAGGGGAGCTCAGTGGGAAAAGGGGTACACTGAGACATTACTCCTTTGACAGAAATCATTTGTAAATATTTGATTCCAGCCTGGAGCTTGTCTTTTTTTTATTATCTTGAAAAGGGTATTTCACAGAGACAACATTCTGAATCTGAAGATGCACAATTTATCAATTTTTCATTCCATGGCTCATGCTTTGCTTATCAATTATAATGGTGGCCTAAACTTTGGTTCTGAATGTTTTCTCCCATTCTCCCCCCCCCCCAACTTGCAGTTTTACATTTTTCTCTATGATATATTTTGAGCTAATTTCTGTGTGTTAGGTAAGTTGAAGTTGTTAGTAAAACTTGGATATCCAATTGTCCTAGCTTTGAAAACTGCATCTCTTCTCCATTGCACTGCTTTTGCACATTTGTCAAAACCAATAGGGCATATTAATATAGGTCTATTTTTTAGTTCTCATGTTTTATTGATCTAGCTTTATCCTCTTATTAATATTACACTATCTTAGTAACTGAGCTTTAGAAAAAAATCTTAATATTAGGTGTGTAACTTCTCACAGCTCATTTTTTCTCAAAATTATTTTGCTAATCTAAGATCAGTGACTATGCAAATTTTATATAAATTGTGTCTACAAAAATTGCTGGGTTTTTGACAGGAATGTCTTAGACATATATATATATATATGTATATATGTATATATATCAGTGTGGGTATAGCTGACACCCTTCACTATACTTGCATACACTATATTCCAAGGCATGGCACCTTCCTATTCATGAACATGCCACTGTCAGAGTTTCGGAACAGTTTCTTTTCCTATCTCTCCAGGTTCTCTTTTGGTTGCCTTGTGAATTTATTTCCAAGGCATATGATAGTTCTTAGGATGAATGGAGAGAAGTCTATATCATCATGTTTGGACTGGAAGTCCTTAATTTATATTGAAGATGGAATGCCTCAAAAAAAAATGGACTATTTGTTAAACTTTCTTCAGGAAGTGAGTGCTGCTGGAAGCATGTACATGACTAAATAATCTATTCACAATTGCTTCAAAAAAATGAGTTGAGGTTCCAATTGTTGACCAATACAGCACTTTCCTTGAATCTGCTTTTAAGAAATCTTCGACCAGTAACTAGAATAGAATTGACACATAGGAAGTCAATGAATACTTGTTGCATGAATGCAATAGTGGTTGAATATGAAAGAATCTCCCCCTCCCACAACTGCATTTTATAATTCAAATGGTTAACTAAAGATTAGATGATTTGTGTAGAAAACCACCTAGTAACAACACCCGATCTTAGGCCTGTGGTCAAAAGTTGTCATACTGTGGGAAGACAGTCAAATTTCCTATTGCTTTCTACAGTTCCATAACCTGTAACTATGAATCATACACAAGTTTATTTATTTATTTAATTTTGAGACTAGCTCTTGCTACTTTTGCCCATGGAATCGCAGGTTCACATTGCCCGGGGTACCACAGACTCAAGCAATCCCCAGCCTCAGCTTCCCAGGATAACAAGCACGTGCCACCACACCCATTATTTTTTTGGAACTAAGTCTCCCTACATTGCCCTGGGTGGAACTCCAACCACGATCTCTGGTCCCCACAGCGGCTTCCTAGGCTGCTGCTTACAGGCACGCGCCACCGTGCCTGGCTGTATACAAGTTTATTAAGTTACAAAGACACACATGATGTGTATGTACCTTGGACGGCTGACATTCAGTAGTTTTACACAAGTTCCTGCTTGTTAGTCAGTTAAGCTTCAGTAGGATATTAGGAGAGCCTTGTGAGGATAGGTGGTATGAATCCTCCCTCTACATGAATCCTGTCCACTGTTTCCAGTGCCAGGGCTCCCTGAGTGTAGGTTAACCTTAATAGACTTGAAGTGTTATTAATATCAGGATGTGCCTGTTTCACTCTTTGAATGCAAATTATTTTCTCATTTGGGGAAAATATATTCGTTCCCACAGTCGTAGAGTTTGAAAGGAATGGCATTTATTTTTGCTGGATTTGCCTACCAATTAAGTTTACTGATTTTTAACATGGAGGGAAAAATCTATCAGTCTATAATTTATACAGAAAGAAGGAACTATGAATGCATCTTGTCACTGAACAGAAAATGAAAATTGGTCAGGTCCAGAGACACTCAGAGTTCACACAGAAGAAACAAGGGAACATCTGTGGTTGGTGGATTGTTCCAGCACAGGCATTTGAGCCAAACTCTCGAGTTAATTACTAGTAACTTCAGCATGCTCTGAATATTCAGGGTGATTTAGTTGTTGAGTCTCTCTTGGCCAATGGAGGACCTGACAGCTTGGCAATGGCAAAAAGGCCAAGATGGCTATTACCTGTCCTACAGAGGACAGTGTTCCAAACCTCCCAGCTCCAAAGGGCACTCTGGCAGAAGCTGAGGTTGTACAGTCAAACTCAAGTTCACACACTCTCTCAGTGACCCCAGATATTTCTTCCCTGAGAAGAAAAATTGTGGCTCCAGATGGTCTTTCCCCCTCTGCAAGGCCACCTCTTCTTATGTTGACTCTACCTCCTCTGTGAGGATTAAACCTGCCCCAGGGCTGTCCCAGGCCTCCCTGGGCATCTCACCCTCACCGGGTGAATCCCTTCCCCCGGGAGGCCATGCATCGTGGGTTCCCAGCCCTGACTTTGGCTCCTGACAGCAGACCCTGGCCAGAGGCTCCGTGTCTCGGCATTCCGCCGCTGATGAGCTCCAGCATGTGAAATCAGAGGGCCATGGCACAGGCCTCTGTCTGCAGACTTCAAACACTGCGAGCAGATGAGGCCTGGTGTTGGTTAAGGGCCATTTGCAGTTGCGACTCTGTGTTTCAGCTGCACTTTTTCATGTTTTACATTAGCTACCCTCTCCTGTCCCCCCCTCCACCCCGCAAGCCAGGGCCATGGATCTTGCAGGCAGACACTGTACTAGGGCCTCTGTGGGAGATGGAGGTTGCACTGTGCTTGGCTCCTGAGCCAGGTTCTGCATTCAAGGAGAACACAGTGACTCCTTGGAAAGCTTTTGAGCATTTTTTTCTGCCATGGCACCGGTCAGTGGTCAGCACTTTCCATCCTGACCTTTGGTGACAAATAGCATATTTGGTGACTCCACAGCATTTACCTGGGCAAAGAGGGATTGCAAATTTGGAGTTCATTCAGGAACCTCACCTGTGAACAGAACTGGACAAGAAGCATCTTTCTCAGGGGTCAGCCATATTTCACATGCATGCTGTGTCCCCATGCCCCTCCTACCCAGGAGAAAATGGACTGCTGTGAGGAGGTCTCCCCCCAAAAGGTAGACTGGATCTGGGAGCCTCAGTGCTAAAGAGGATGGCGATTCCAGTGGATGCAGGGAGTGTAAGACTATTGGAAGGTGAAGACCCTCAGCCATCTGCACCATACCTGACTGCCCAGGGAATTCTGTTTGTGAAAGATTCATGCATATTGTTGTAGATCTGCAGGCAGGATTAGGAAGTATTTTTAACCACACCTTATCTCCTTTAACCTTAGTGATAGGCAGAATGGAGAAGCCACCTAAAATGTGAGCAATCCCTCAGGGTTAAGCGATATGCTGAAGGTGAGCAAGCAGCTGGTGGGGCAGAGCCCAGATTTTCCATGCTCTTTCTACCTGCTTTTCTGTGCTATGCTGTGTGACTCTAGTCGAAAAGTGCACATCAGGCTCTCCAAGATGTGATATTGAGCACATCTTTACCTTATTAAAGAGGGGAATATAATATAGATTCTTGGTACTGAGAATTCATAAGAAAATTTAAAAATGCTGATATATGCTTCGTAGGCATCTTGCAACCCAAACCTGGCATCTTGCGCACCGTGCCACTTAGATCTACAGTCTTAGATTCGAAGTCTCTGTAAGGTATTTTTTAAGTTTCCTTCTTTGTCACTGATATGCCAGGTTTTCCATTTGACTCCATCATACATCCTGATTTTTAAATACAATTATGTAAGACAAATTCCTTGAGTAATAGCAAATTTCATGTTTTTCGGCAAAATTTTCCATGGGAAATTTTATTTGTAAACTAAGTAGTTATTTGCATTTGAGTAGAGGGAGAAGGGTGTGGTGATCCCTTGCTCTTGGAAGTGATAAAAATGACCTGTGTGTTGCTACCTTGGGAGGACAGGGTTTGTCTTACAAACTGCCCATGGTCTTAGGATAGGAAGTTCCACCTCACTTCCTCCTCTGTACTGACAGCCATGCTTGAGATACCCACCTGTCAGAGACCACGTGTCACCTCCTACTCTGTTCTTCTACCAACCTGCTGTGGGGACAGGGACATCCCCTGTGACTACCCAGTCATATGACCACTGTAGCATAAATAGCAGAAGTCAAGGACCTCAAAGCAAGGACCTCAGCAGAATGTAGTTCAGCTCTGAGCTCTGTTGCTTTCTAATCCAGTCCTGGCTTCCCTGAATTTTATAGCCTGAAGATTTAAAAAAATGCCCACAGATACACCAGTTAAATCTAAGAAATGTCTGGCCTCCACAGCCATTTCTAAGGATTAGCTGCTAAATTAAGACATGCTTCTTCATTAGAAACAAACATAGCAGCTGGAAGGAGCTCTTGATTTGAACGCAGGTATGACATTCATTAATGATTGTGGTCTTTCTGCTCCATATTTAAATCTAAGCCAATCTGGTTCACTTTACATTTCTAAATCAGAGAGTGTATGATAGATTTCTCATAAGGCTCTATTTAGCCAGTGAAATGTTCTCTGGCTTATTGACATTGTAAAGTTTTTTATTTTTTTTTATTTTTTTTTTTTAAGGTTAACATGCACTTACTTGAAAAACAAATCTTGAAATTTTTGCCATTAGGCTCACTGCCTATAAAACTGTTTGCAGAGTCTCTCTCAGGGGTTCCTGCAGGTGCCAGGGGCTCAGCAGCTGCGGCAGCTACACTGATGAATTCAGAGAACGGAATGGACTTCAGACCAAGATGACCAATGAGATACACTTTACAACTCAAGCCAAAGCTTATGTTAAAAATTAAAAGACCTTTATAGATGGCTTTTGTTTCCCCCTGGAGTCTTCTAAATCAGGAAGACAGCTTGCAGAAGCCCACGCAGTGGGAATTTCTTGCATGGTCTGAATCCCTGGAAAATCAGAGCGCCAACACATTTGCCCCAGTTGGGTTGGGAAACAGGGAGGGAAAATGGGAGAGGGTTGTGAATAAGAGAGGGATGTGATGAAGCTCAGACTCCTGCAAAACAGGGAGATGGCTTTTGCAAGTGAATTTTCGCAACTGTTAATGTCACCTATATTCCCAGAACTTCTTAGTGGCATGCTCTGCTAAGCTGGCAGCTCAGATACACGCATCAGCTAATGAGGTGACATGGACCTACTGTTGTTCTAAGTAGACCAAACTAACAGATCAGTAAACAAATTCCCTTGTGGTGCAGACAGTTCAATTCTACATTAAATGTAACAGAGGCTGTCATGAAATTGAGGTGAACTCCCATGGCAATGGGGAGCCCTGACTCATAGGAATTTATGAGGAAGCTTATCCACTTCCCTGTAGACATTAGCAGGTAGGTATGCAATTATTCCATGCTTTCTGGTTACCATGGTTAAAAGAAGCATGGCGTGCAACCTTATAGTATATTATGATAAAAAGCAGTAAATAATGTCTTCTTCATTTTGAATATTTTAATTCCTACAGAAATGTACTGAAAAGTATATAACCTGATAAGTAAACCCACACATTTATCAGGTGATCTGAAAAGCACAACTCATTCTATATGTTCTAATATCCTTCCTAAATTCTTTATGGCATTTTGTAAACCATCAGCTCTCAGCAGAGGAAGCATAGGCCTGGTGATACCCCAGCATGCCATATACCTGGAACATTCTCCCCATAGATGCCTTACTGGGGAAGGTCAATAGGGGAGTATGTTCCTCCCAACAGCACATCTCTAGAAGACCCTATGAAAGGTCTTTGAGGACTTGCATGCTCACTAGCAGCAGTGAAACAGAGAAAAATAGAAATGTTAAAGGAACTCTAGATGGCTAAACTCCCAGGAACAAGCAAGTCTGGATCTGAAGCATAAATTTCTTTGGAGAAGGACTTTGAAGTTTGTTTCAATCTGTGAAATTCTAGTAACGGTCTAAATTTGCTCCTTAACATCTGGTGGAGATAATTGCAACAACAAATGTTATGGATATGTCCATTTGTTCATTTATTCATTCAATGATTCAAGACAGTTCTATTGAAAGTCTCAATAAAAAAAGCGTTTTAAAAAGTGTTTTTCGCTCTTCAAGGAATAGATGGATATGATTGTCTGCTTTCTCTACACATTATTCCATACATAGAGGATGGGATTCCTTAAATACAAAATGGTAGTATGCAGTACACTTAAATAAACATATAAGCTGTATCAGATGAGAGATGAATAGAGACATATATGGGGGGTACTGGTCTAATGGAAGACTGTATAAAAGAATTTTCAAATGTTTGAGGAATTTGTTGGTATTTTGTAGCTAAATGGTCAGAAGGTATGGGATGGTATTTCAGCCAAAGTCACAACTTGCATAAACATAGGAGTAAAGAAAATGCAAGGCAGATTTGAGAACAGAGAGTTCAATTTTATTACATCACAGGTTCCTGGTAGCAGAGTAGTAAGTAATGAGATTACATTGATAATTTGGTGCAACCATTATAAAAGGTGTTGAATGCCATACAAAAGGATTTAGGCTCATTCAGTTCCTGAGCCAAGTATAGGAAGAAACATTTTAAGACTGTACAAGAACAGATGGAAAACAGTGCGCACCTATTTTAAAAAGAACACCTTAGTCCAGGGACAACTTCTACCCTCTGGTGTACCTGGTCAATCATTCAGTTAGATGGGTTGCTTTGCTATGTGATCTGTTTCAAGAGCATTCATGGATGCAGAATTATGATACTCTGGATCTCCCAACTTAAAGATTCCATGTCCTTTCTACCTTCCACTTTTCCCTTCCTAATACTCTACCTGCCACCACATGTCTTGATCTAGTTATTGTGCACCCTCTAGTGATACTCGACTTCTCTCATACTCTCATCTGCTGAAAATCATGGATACACATAAGAAGTGGTAAAGCCAAAAATTAGAAAGCAAAAGGCTGCAACCAGATTATCCAACAAATTAATATGCCCAGTTATCTCACAATCTATTTCCTTAATTTAACCCTTATTACTTTACCCACTTATTTACTAATTTAACAAATATTTACTGAACTCTATTATGTTCCAGCACTGAGTTGTGTCAAAGATATATAATGACCCTAATGAATGTAATTTCTACTCGTAAGTATTACAGACCATTTTGAAAAACAGATAGAAAGTAAGAGTGCTGTCAGTCTTGAGCTGTGAAGACTCAATGAGTTCTATAGGTCAAGCACTTCCATCCACTCTGTTTTTCTTTTCCTAACAAACGGTCACATAGACTTAGCTCACTAAAATTTCTCTAGTCTTTGACTCCTTCCCATAAAATTGTATGATGATTTTTTTCTAGCAATCTTAATTAACCATCTAAAATATCAATCTGATAATAGCAGAATGGGGGAAGTATTGACTGTGATTATTGGATATTGTAGACCAACAAAAGTAAAAAGTTTAAAGATGATAACTTGAGAAATAAGTTATGTGTAGATTAGTTCATGACAGCAGTGTAAAATGCTTCCTATGGTATTCTTGCAGACCTGACTAGAAGATAAGCCACTTGAGTATAATACCTGAGGACAACATCAGGAGAATTTAGTGAGTCTAGAGTGTTTACTCTAAAGTACAATTGGACATCTTTGTGGGAGAAATTTAAAGTCATGAAATAGTTTATTTTTGAAAAAGCAGCTAAGTCCTAAATTTTATACTAACCAATGCCAAAGATTTTAGCTGCTTTATTAATGAGAAAAGTACTAAGATGTTAAAAGCTTGTTCAAAAGAGAATTAAAAGATCAGACACATATCTAGGCGATCAGGAATGCTGAAATGAATTTGCATTGTACATGCAAAATTGGCTGTGATATAGAAACAAGGATACATCAATTTCACACCCACACCCACAGGACAAAACTCACTTGGATTTCTATGAATAATAACAATAATTTGTGTTAATACCAATTTTCTAAAATGTACAGAGTTTAAAAAGACAAGGAAAAAACTTCAACCCTCAAAGAACCAGTTACACTGTAAAAGCAACCATATAATGCTTAATTTTCCATTAGAAAAGTGCCCAACAGTATTTCAAGCCCATTTAAACATCTTTCACAAATTTTGTTAGCAAAATCTTATTGCCTTCTCTGGTTAGAGAACAGTTCAGAGGTTCAGTTACATCTGGTCATGATCTCTATGTTGGGTCACCCAGGTACACCCCAAAGAGGAGGAACAACAGCCATGCCCCTGAGAAAAGGTATATGACTTTGAAAATTAATGAGCAACTAAATGCACTAGGGTTGAGTCAAGTCAACAGGTTAGGCTCCTCAATTGAGTGATAGCTCCAACCATGAAAAAAGAGGAACAGAACTACTCTTAACACAGATTTAACAAAGAACTTTCAGAAATTGAGAAGTGTTCTTAAATATTTATTGTCCAGACGATGGAAATGATAAACCAAAATAAGCCCCCCCCCAAAAAAAAAAAAAAGATAAATACTGGATGGTTCACTTATATTTGGGATACAGAGAAACCAAACAAAAGGACAAGAAAAAGTTCAAACTAGCAAACTGGTAATATAACTGAAGTCTATAGCAAGGGAGGGGGTGGAAAAGGCAAACTCAGAGGAGGGATGAACACAAGAGATCATGAGGATGATTCACGTGTGATACGGTGGTGAGATAAATTTGGAGTATACAATGATGTAAGAAAAAATATACATCACCAATAAACTTTAAAAAAAATGACAAGGACTAAAGACATGTCAAGGAAAGAAGAACAAATAAAATCAACTAAGAAGCAATGCAGTTTCAAGTATGACATTGTACACTATGGTAAGAATTTGGTAAGAGATAATTGTGAGCTACAATATTGAGAGCAATTTGTCCACATGTGGTATGCAGGAACAGAATCAAGGAGACTGCATTGGCAGAGAGGACTAATTGACTGTGGGCACATGTGACAAACAGATTTCTGAGTCTGACATATAGTAAGCTAAATATGGAACTTATTATTCAATAATTACATTATTATACAACAGAACCAGCAAAATGCTACTATGGTTCATAAATAAGGAATAAGACTGTGACATATAGGTAATGGTAAGCACCCACATCTCTGTGGCACTTTCTGCATTCCCATGGATTCTCTTATTAACCACCCCCAAGGTATAGTGGGATTTCTATAACTCATTCCTTCCTGGTTAATGGTAGAACTGAGATTGGAAATGCAGATCTGTGACATTCTAAACTCACTATTTGTCACTCTGCTTTAGATACACATTGAGATAAAAACTACAGTGATTAACTTGAACTTATCAGGCTTGGAAGAAGTATCTAAGAGAATATGAAAAGAAATGTCTTCAGGAGTGAAGTCAAGAATTACTTTTGTCAGACAATATTGATTTGTGTAAGCTGTACTATTAAAGATTTAAAATGAAGATCAGCCACAATTTTCAAAGAATAGTCAGAATGCTCTAAAATTGCACTTTCAAAGGAGGTTGAGATGATGTTGAGGTGGGATGTATTATTTAGTATAAAGCTTTGTTATACATAATTTTGAAATAAAGTAGGCATTCTTCTAGATTAGTAGCCATTAGGTGAGTTTTCAGTGGGTCCTAATAAGTATGCTATTTATTAAAATAAGAAAATGAAAACTGCTATTCACAATGGACTTGGGTGCATGAGTCCTGTGAAAAGTTTATAGTATGCATTCTTCATTCTTTAAGCAATCCCTTTTTAGGAATTCGTGATTTCTTAAGCAACACATGACTTTCAATGGATTTGCAGTTAGACACAAAGGAGATTCTAATGATTTCCCAAGAGCTAGCTTTGAACATTACATTGGCCTTCAATCATCATGCATTCTGAGCCAGCACTATCTGAATTGGGGAGATATTACCATATTCCCACAAATTGCCTGAGATGAAAATCGAATACAATTAAAAAGGATAGAGTCCAGGAAAACCATGATGTCAAATATCCCAAGCTGTCAGAGATTCCTTCTATTTTCTCTAACTTCTTTTGTTTGATCGTTGTCCCAGCTAGTCTCTGGGCTTGTTCAAACCTCTCTCATCTCTTCACCTCTCTATCAACACTGACTTCCAGTCCAGCTCCTTTCCTTAGATCTACTAAATACCATTTTGGGGATGAGGGCTCCCAGATGTGCTCCACTGAAATACCAGACCTCCAGCTAGCACTGTGGGGTGAGTTTTCTATAGAACCCCATCCCCCATGTCACATTATTAAACAAAACTTAACATCATCAGAGGAAAAACGTGCATCTGGATGAATTTATTGAAGTCCATTGGTAATACTAAGGATAATGAGAACTCAATTGACCACGAGGATTCACTGAAGCAACTGAAGAGATGCTCTACTGAGAATTTCTATTTCTACCTTCTGTGGTGAAAAGGGTGGGGAGGACTGAGAATAGTTCGAAGCAGTATTTGAATAGCCCCTTTTGTCTTTACTTCTACTCATCAAAGTTTTGGAAATATGAAAGTCAAAATTCAGGGTCTAAACTTGAATAGGGGATATTGTAAAAATATTAAAAATAGTCACATGATCTATTTTCATATTTTCATTAGATGAAGTGAAAATAGATCATTTTAACCCAGAGCATATGGTCACCTGGTGATGACCAACCCACAGACTCCAATCAGAAACATCACCTTTACTGGTTCTGACATTAGGAAAGACATTAGGTCCCAGGATGGACCTTTGCAGGAGCGGTATGGCTCAGTGTCTGTGTTAAATGTCCTGCCATCTAGGCCACATGAAAGTAACCACCTGCATGGGACCATCCCATACTTATCAATTGTTGGGGCAAGCATCCTGCCCATGATGCCAATTGTAGTGCACAGGCATCAGGCTCACCAGTCTGCACAGGCTCTTCAGTGTTTCTTGCAGTTACACAGCTTGGAGACATATCAGCTAGGGCCAGAGAAGGGCTGGGGGTGCTAGGAGGCAGGCAAGCCCCCAAACCACCAGGGATCTTCACATTATATTCCTGGGCTCTCTCATGTGCTCCTTTTCCCGTGCTAATGCTCACATGTTCTCTCTGCATCCCTCTCTCCCCCTCTCTACTAGGCCCAGGTATGCACACCTACATAGGTGCATATGGACCATACAGTCAGTGCAGAAGACGCAGTACCCCAGGTCCTGATTCCACAGTCAAGTGGAGGAAAAAGCCTGACTAACTCATCCTACACCCAGCCAGGATGAGCTGGGAACTTCATTTCTTTTGAGAATTTGGCTCTTCCTGGAAGCAGGGGGATTGGTCAAGAGATCTCACATTCTTCTCCTCCCAGCACACAGTTGCCTGCTTCTTTCAGGGTCACTGGTTACTGCTTTTTCTCCAGCACTCCCTGCTTCCCCTAGTGACTGATTAAGGTTCTGGCATTTTGCCTTCTGAATTTTCTGAGAGCTTGTCATGGCTTGAAGCAGCAGTAACTATTTTATTTCATTTTCTAAATCATTTTATGAGGACAATGGAATGGTTTTCATTTGACTCATGCACAACCTTATTATTTCCCATTAGATTTTTTTTCCATTGCCTTGTTTGGCAAAATCCCTGATTTGCCCTTGGCTAATTCAAAGAACTAGTGAAGGAGATGTTTTCAGGTGTCCTTAATCTCAAGGTTAATAGCAAATTATGTAGTTATTAAATATACTGTCTTGCTGCCAAGGGAAAAATAAATAAAGATGTTTACTTCAACGAGCATAGCTTTATATTTCCAGTCTTTTCTAAATCTTCTGTGAATCTGTGCAGCATTAGCGAATTAAAGAAAATCTTCAAGAGTGACTAAAGGCCTCCATCCCTAAGATCATTCTCATCCCACTGCTTAATCATTGCTCCTTTGGGCCAGGGCTCAGAGAAGAAGTATACCTCAGAAAGGATTTATGGATGGAAAACGACTGAGAATAATGTGAGGGCAGCAAACTACCCTGATGTAAAATAATACATTATTTGGAGCAAAATAAGTATAATCCAGTGACGTATTTTCATTGGTTTTATTGGCAATTAGTTATATCTTTTTGCTTTGTTGTTGTTGTTGTTGATATTTTTTGGTTTTGTTTATTTGTTTTAGGAATGTATGTATTTCTCTAAACCTCAGAGGTTTGTCCATGGTCTTGTGCAGACCCCATAGACAAACTGACCTTGCCTAATCTCCAAGTCTCCCCATTGCTGTTTAGCCAACCTCCTTCTCGGTTTAGTTCCAAGATCTAGATGATCATGATTTATATAGCTCCAAGGTCTATGACAGGTACTTCAAGGTGGCCTGGAGAAAATTAACAAGCAGGGAAACTGTAATGCGAGCAGCCTATTCCTGATGCCAATTGTAGTGCAAGCACCCCAAATATGGGTAGGTACTTATTGGTTCTAGCAGATGGGCAATTAAAGTCTTAGAGCCCTTGAGACTTTAATTTTCTCTGAGGGAACCAGGTACACAAGCATACCAGGTAAGGCAGGGCTGGGGGCCTTGGAGGCAGGGGAGCTCTCCGGCCCTCCCATAATCTTCACAATCTTTTTCTGGCCTCTTTCTCCCTCTGTGATCTCCTTAGCTGTTCCTTTCTCAGGGTGGTGCTGCCTTTTCCTCTCCTTCCAGACCCACTTGTGTGCCCTCACACATGCACATACCCATTGGACCAAGCATGCACAATCATGGGGAGGTAACAATACCACAGGTGTGGGTCATAGACGCTAAATGAGAAAAAAGCCTGACCAACTTATTTACCCTACAGAAACTTTCTATAGAGCTGTCTAATTTCTGGACCTCCAATTCCAGTAATGGCAGTCATGTGGTAGCGTCCTACAGTTTGGTGAGATTGTAGATTTGGATCGTATTCTTGAAAGCACTTAACAGTATGCATCTCTAGTCTTAATTCATTCACTTTTACCTAAAAATTCTAACTTTGGAAACTTATCCTAAGAAAATAATTTGAAATAAAGAGTTTTATGCATCAAAATGTCAATTTATTTATTGCTCATACTAATAAAAATTGAATTATCTATACATTGTGGTAACAATAGCTAAAGGGAGAGATTCTATACTTTTAAATGACAAATAATGTTGGAAACCAATGTTACCTCAAAGCAAAGACAAAAAAGTGTTATCACAAGTGCTATACAATGTTAACTAAATAATTTAACAATATAATGTGATTTTCCTAATCACTTCAATTATATATATATATATGTATGTATTTGTCTACCTACCTATCTACCATCTAGCCATAGATGGCACTTAGCTTTCACTGCCTTTGCTTTGAATTATTTCTCAGTACTTATATGAACTATTGGATTGCAAACTTTCTTCCAGCAGGATGGTTTTTCCTAATTTTGTGAAATCAAGTCCATGAGAGAAAAGGTAGACTGGTTATCTCATGCTTTAAAAGTCATTCACAAAATGCTTTTGAATAACTGCAACCACTTATTCCTAAATAATTTTCCTTAACAGCTCTCAATTCCAACTCTTTCTTTTACATACCAGTACTATTTCTTTGATCCCGAATTCTTAGACTATATTTGTTATCCTGACTGTAGGTTTTTCACATGTATATTGTTGTCTAAAATAATAAATACTTAGAAGATAAACACTGTCATTCATCCCTCACTCCACTGAACTAGAACTGTGACACTAAGTCCTAATTCTGCAATACACAAGGCATGTTTTTAGTGATATCCATTTTGGGGGCAATCTTAACAAAATTTTCAAAAATTTCTAGTTAATTTGAATTTACAAGCTCTATGTGTCAGAGACTACTCTCAGGTGATATTAGAACAATATAAGCATTTGTCATGATTCCCCAAAGAGGAGAAATGAACTAGGAGAATATGACAGACAACAGTGTTACTACCCTGTGTATGAAAATTACTGAAATAATGAGGTTCAGTAGTAGGAAAAGCTAAATCTCTCTTTTGAGAAATACTGTTGCTTCCTAATACCCCTGGTTAGCAAGAAGTTTAGACCAGAAATTGGATTATGACTTCACATTGTTGGTGACTCACATGGAATGTACCCATTCTATCCAAACTTCTTGTTCCAGTAAGATTTCAACTTCCAAACACTTGGCAGTGGTGAGAGCCAAAGGCAGGCACATAGCAGCGTGCTGGGCATCAGAGTATTCCTGCTGTCTTCTTAACAAGAGTTGCTTTAGACAAAATTTGACTTTGATCAAGAATGGCACTAAGTTTTAGAAAAAAACTGGAATTGTGAAATCAAAGAATTTGCAACTGAAATAAATCATGTGCTCAATGACAGCAGCAAAATAGCATCATTTTATGAGATCCTAATGTAAAAGTGATGTTTTTTTCTCTCTGTGACAGGATTAGGCATAGGATTTCTAAACCCAAGCTTTGCTAGTACACTCTTATTTCCTTGTCCAACTCTAAATGATAAGATAATCAATTGGCCTTGGGGTTAGGAAGGGGTCAATTCAGCTATCAGGTTGAGTATTGTGATAGCAATCTCAGGGATACTCAGATTTAGAGAATGTGTTGTAAGCTATAGAGACCTTTCACATATTTCATCTCATGTGGTCTCTTGTGAGGGGCAAGGTTGATACCGTTACCCTGTCCAGTTCGAGCTTAATGCCTGCTACATACATAGTTGTTAACACGTGTTTCTAAAACTGAAGTAGTTGAATCCATATTTTTGGTTAGGAAGTAGTTTAATGTTATATTTCCCCCAGAATAGATCAAACTGCTAGGACTTCAATCCATTGCTTATGGATTGAACTATGTCTAATTGTCTTGCCACTGGCACCTGTCAAATCCCCGGCAAAATGATTGTGAGGGGTGGTTCGTGGTGAAAAGGAATGCAAATATTGGAAGAATTCTGAGAATAGGTTTTGTGTAATTAGCTACATGCAAAAAAGGAAAAAAAAAGGGGGGAGTAAGAAGAAGCAGAAAGATGATAAAGGCTTTGGGTGTGGATCAAAATGGTATTTAAAATAAATACAATTAAAGCTATCCTGCAATCAGTAAACAGCAATATAATTAGAATTTTTTTTCCTATTTACTTCCTTTAACATGCAATGGGGGGAAATGAAAAAAAAAGCCAAGGATTCAATCAAACAGATGGTTCTTGAGTTATGCTTTTCCCCTTGATGTTGTTTACAAGAAAAGACTCGTTTAACAAAACGTGACTCACAGATTCCGTGAGACTAGCAGTTCTCTATGGAAAGGAGAGGGAAAAACAGTGGGAAGAGAACTCAGATGATACGCTTTTATTATGTGCATTATTATGCCTCATTAATTAACCCAACCACTGTCTTGGTGACGTCCTGGGTTCACTTCACAGGAAAAAATTCATCTGGATTGCCAAGTTAAATAGACAATGACAGGAAGATAGAATTATGCCTACATTGCATTCTGTTGGGGCACCAAGCCAGACCTATGTCAAATTCATAAGACTGGAATATCCCCACTAAAAACAGCCCTAAAGAACCTACGTCACAAACCACTTGATGTCTACATAGAGGATGTATTGATCTTGCCTGAGCTTCCTTTCTCAGAATCACATAATAGGCCAAGAGAAAAGGTTTTTGAGTGTCATACTCTGTGCCACTCACCAGCTGGCTGGTTCCTTTGTTATGGTCAGTAATGCACAATATGACAGGGAAAATATTCCCACCTCATGAGCTCCTGTCCCCCATCCTGGCTGCATGCTGTCACAGCCCTGAGGAGACAGCTTGGACATTTACAGGGAACATTGAAACCCCTAGTCTTTAAGTTTTCCACATGGAACCCTTGGTTCTGTTCATGAGCTTGTGGGAAGTTTGTCCATAGGAGGATGGCTGAAACAGAATAATGTCCCACTGCCAGATTTTCAGAACTCACCATCTTGGTATTTCTGACATCTTCAGCATCAGAGACACGGCACACTAGGGTGAATAAGAATAATTGCTATAGTACTTTCAAGTTGAGTGACATTGAGCAATGGTTCAGGGCTCATAAAGAGTATGCTATACTTTACAAACATCAAAATGTCAGAAATTAAAGAGTTTATATGTGAGTGGTTGGCTGCAACTTGGGAAGGAAGTTACTTCCAAAGACATTCTTTCCTGAGATCACATGTGTCCAAACCAAAACCCTTTTCTACTTTTGATCAGAAAGTCCCCCAGGTCAGAGTGTTTTCAGTTGTATGTATTACACATTTTTTAATGTCTTTACTTTGGAAAGCAAATGTTTTAATTCTCTCCTCATAGTTATTCATCCAATGAATGTGTATTTTCTAAACACTTGCTTCCCTTATCTCTGCTGTTTGAGACTCTAAGAAATATCCCATAATGCTAAGCTAAATTTGGGCTCTGATCTTTGTTGACTGAAGAATTTGATCATTTTATTATTTATTTTCTCTGCTGATCTTGGCCTTGATTTTCTGTTCTTTCTGGTATATTTTGAATTGCAAAACAAGGTAATTGATAAGAGACACTTCTTTTCTATTAAAGATGATAAATGCTATGCATCCCCCTCTAAGGACTGCTTTGTCAGCATCTCTATAAATCTTGAATAAACCTTCATTTTCATTAAGTTCAACCTGCTTATTGTTTTCCCCTCAATTTAACTTATAGTTTATTTTGAGTATGTTTTATAATTTCTAAATCCTTGGAAATTCTCTACATTTTTTTATTATTTATTTATACGTTAATTCTATTGTAGTTGTAAAGCATCCTTTGTATAAATTCAACTACTTTTTATTTATTGAGATTGTTTTACAAAACAAAACATGGTATATATTAGTATAAGTGCAGTGTGTAATGAAAAAAGATTATTCTGTTGATGATGGGTAAAATGTTTTATATATATCAATCAGGTAAACTTGATTAATGGTGTTGTTCAAGTTCGCTATTTCATTCCTAATTTATTCATGCCATAGATTACTGAGAAAGGACTATTGGAATACATTACTGTTACTGTGTGTGACAGTGGACTGAGCTAGTCATTGAATTTTGTTTCCTATGAGATTTTGCTTCATGAATTTTAAGCTCTGTGCACACACAATTTAGGATTGCTGTGTTCTCTGGGTGAGCTGTTTGCTTTTAAATTACATGACGTTTTTACTCAAGATAATGTTCTTTGTTTTTAAGATTACCTTGCCTGCTATTAATTTTGTAACTTCAGCTTTGTGTGTATAAATCAATCTACTAATCAATGTAGCATAGAAAACATAAAATGTTTATTCATATATACCAAATATTTTATATTCTCAGTTCAACAATGGCTAATAGACTGATTGACAAAGCTATCTAAAACCTGCAGCGATCCATTAGACCTGAAATGATCCTAATATACAGTTTTCTGGGTTTGTCCTTAGAGAGTCTTTGATATCTAGGATTTCTTTTTCAATAGAGTTGTGTCCTGCTGGGTATCTAGATTAGGGAAAGTTATTTACAAGGCTGCTATGAGGTACTAAGAGAAAGGGATGCTGCAATTTCACAGCACCCCTTGTTAAGCACACTTGTAAAAGCCATTATGGTGCCTGTCATATGTTTGCAGGAAGAGGCAGTGTCAGAGAGATGATGAAGATGCTGTCTGGACTGAGGGACCACCAATAATCCAGAAACAGCTGTCACCAATATTTCTATTTTTCATGGCATTTGCAGCTTTCCTGCTCTCTGTGTATATTTTCTGCTGACTGTTTCACTTTTTCTTCACTGTCTTAAAACACAGACATTCTGCCACGGGATTAGGGCATGATGAAGTGTGCTGCTGTATGATTTAAATCATTGGTCCTTCCTTATAAGCCCACATTCTGACAAAGACAATCAAAGCACAGGTTTTCTCATAAGACTTCCTAAGCCCCACACTCATCTTCAGTTCTGGAATATTCTCCTCCCTCATGCTTCATTTATAGTCTTATAAACTTCTTTCTCAATTACATCTTTGACACTTGGAATTATTTAAAATCAATGAAAAATTAACAGATTAACAGATATGGAGTCACATTTTACCAATTTTCAGTAGCCAAAGCATACCCTTCATGTGATCAGCTTCATTCAAGGGCACCTGGGTCCATCATCATTATGTATTATAAGATGGAAGAGTAACAGCATGGGGGGGGGGAGGGAAGAAGCAATCCAGAAGAATAAGGGATGTTTTCTGTGAAAATAAAATTTTTATTTTGAAAGCAGTAAAATTTTACCTTTTAAGATAGTCTGAAATTTCAATAAATCTGTGCTGAGCTCTCAGGTTATAGAGGTTGGGAATTGTCATGAAGTGGGTTTCCTTGCAGCAGCATACTAAAGGCAAGAGGGTAGATTAAAATGCTTGACTTCAGTTCTTTTGCTTTACATCGGAGGCCTGTACTTCTCTAGTTATTTGCACCTAATCACCTGGGCAGTGATAAGAGTCAAAAGTGAAAAATGTGGGACCATGTACTCTTACATATTCTGTTTACTCTTGAGTTTTCTTAAAAAAGAGATCATATGCCCAGAGTTATATTAATAACTATCTCAGACCTAACTGAATGCATTCCACCACTGTGATACACTCATTCTGTGTCAGTCATAGTAGCCTCCTGTCTGGGGAGTAGGACCCTTTCCAACCAAGAAAAAGACAAGTCAGTGGAGCATTTGAACTTCCTTGGACTGTTGTTTCACATTTTATTTTCTCTCTGGATTCTAGGTCTCAAGAATACTTAATTCATGAATTTTAATTTCTATCTGTATTTGAATATGGTCAATAGAGCATAATTATACTTTAGTTCTCTTAGTCTTGTATGTCCTTGGACGTTAACTTAAAAGAAATTTAATTACTGAGCATTGGTGTCTGCCCAGGAAGATAATAATGGGAGGGTTCTGTGTTCAAATCTGCATTTTTGGGATTTCTGTAATTTTATTTGGCATTTTAACATTTGGATATCTTAGTGTTTTCATTAGCAAATCTCTGCTGTACGACAGTATATATGCATGATGGACTGATGCTCAGCTATCAAAAAAGATATACTCTTGCTTTTTGAATAAAATATTTTAAAATCCCCCTAAAGGATACCAGTGGATAACTCCAAGTATCTACTTTCAGATGAAAGATGAGACTCCACAGTATATTGTCAATTTTTTATTTTGTACTTTACATAGAGCATGCACATTTCTTTTAAAAGCAGCATCACTGTAGTGCCATGTGCCTGCTAGAATATACATTACTTAACTTCCTCTGAAAGGTGACCTGCTGATTTTGACTAATGATCCTGTTAATGAATATCACAAGGGGACCATTAACCTAATCGCCTTCATTTCCCACTAGGTAAGAAATTTTTTTGCAGTGTAATGCTTTCCCTTGGGTCATAAAGGTGGTTTGGTGGGGTATGAGGCCAGCACCAGAATTAATGTAATTGTTCTTATGCGCAGCTCTGCCTGGTCTGCCAGTCTCCATGGACAGTGACAGTGTTGGCGTGGTTCCAAAGTGGCATGTTAACCATCATTTTTGTTTTATGTTACTTTGTCATCAGTGGTTACTATTTCCTGGTGCATCAGAAAAGGATCACATCTTGATGCACAGGCTTCCTTCTCCTATTCATGGTCTTTGCAATTTGCCATGACTTATGGGTCATTACAGAAGCATGCCTTTTAATCATGACTGGCCTGGGAACAGTTTAAATGGGCAATTCTAAGAAAAACCCACCACTCTTTCCTAAGTCAGGTTCCTTTCAACAGAACTGTGTAATGTTAGGCTTTGTTCTGCTTCCTGCTTTGGGCCAATAATGGGGCTTGAGTGTCCCCTGCTTGTTTTTAAGAAGGATGACATATTTCCTGTGGTTATTTCTATAAGTAGACAGCTGTGGAAACATCAGGATAATGAACCAAACAACTTCTGGCCACCTAAGGCAACTCTTAAATATTCACCATCTTTATATTCCTTGATCTGAGAAATCTCTGCTCACATAACCCAGGGAATCAAGAAATGTTTCTCATCCTAAGTCCTTGCACCTTCATCAAGCATCAACTTTGCCCTTTCTCAGTTTATGTGGTCAGGACACTACAGATGGTATCTTACAATTGATTTTCTACCTTAATTCTCAGCAAAATTAGCTCTTTTGCACATTTGGGAAGCATAGACTGTATATTTAATAATTTGTGCAAGTACAAAGGTGTATATTTGCAACAACTTAATTTTATTTTCTAGAATGAACGGGCCCCGACAAATTTCCTTTTGTTCAGTCTTTGTATTGTAAAATAAAAAAATGAGCAAAGAAAACCCTACCAAGAAAATGTAGGACTTCATGTGTCATAGATAAACACCATCCTGTCACCTGGATCAAGAAATTGAATGTGCTGAAATCAAGAAATCAAATATCTCATAACCCCACCAATTCACTCCTACTCTTGTACACAAAGTTAACCATGATCTGCACTTTATTGTGAATGCCTTCTGAATTTCCGTCCATGTGAGTATCCCTAGGAAATACAGATCAGTCTTGCTAGTTAAAAAAAATTGGCAAGTCTTTATTCTTTCATGCCCTACCAGGCTCTCCTTTTATATTTTACTTTTCTTTGTAACTTATCTATGTTGAACACGAGTTAATTGATGTTGACTGCAGGGTATTTGACCTGGCTGTTTCTCTCAAGGTCTGGGTTTTGCTGATTGCCAATGCAAGGTTCAGATTAAAGCACTCCTCTTTCCTTGGTATTTTACAAACAGCATCTGATCATATTTGAATTCTATTCATTTGATTGGACAACACGCTATGGTAGGCCTTTAAAATGGAACACGTTTGATGTATAATTGTCTCTTTTGTGATGTTAGCACCATTGATGCTTCAAGAATGATCCCTTAATATTTGGGGTGTTCTAAATTTACCATATATTAAATGAGAGCTTTTATGAGAGAAAAATTCCCACACCTATTATTTGATTAACTACTGGAATAAACTGTCCTGAAAAGACAGAGTAAATGCTATCGTTAATTTTTTTTGAATGCTATCCTGTAGTTAACAGATTTTCAACTTAATACATTGATTACCAATAATATTTTGAAATGAGATACTAATTTTATGTTTTACTAAGCTCGTGGGTTTATATCTTTGTAACAGGGTTTAAGCCACTATAATCAGATTTTTAAGCACAAAGTTGTACATCTTTGAACATTGGGAACCTTTTCACATTGATTCCCTTTTATAGTTTTCTTACCATTTAGCATGATGATGTTGTAAATTTTCCATCTCCTAGAAGCTCTATATTCTTTCAGTATAAAAATGTGTTTGGGGATTACAATATAATAAGTAAGGCTATCTATTGCTACTTGTTTGGGCATTGTTTCTAAGCTTCTTTAGTAACCAAGTCATGAAATAAATTCACATACACACTTACATACACACTTAAACACACACACATACACATAAATTCCCCTCAGGAATTTATACTGAATAATACTTCTAACTCAAATCAGGACTCTGTTTTTGTTTTTTGTTTTGTTTTAACTAATAGATTCTATGTTATAGCTGAAACTTCATTCATCTTCATTTGGGGTCATATCTTTTAAAAACAAAGTACCAGATAGTAGATATTTTACCTTGCTGGTCATGTGGCCTCAGTTGCAACTACTCAGTTCTGACATTGTGGCAAAAGACAGTCATCAGCAATCTGTAAAGTGATGGGTATCACTAATAAATGTCATTTACAAAAATAGAAGTGGAAAATCCATGAGCCAGGGTTTGACAATTCCACTGTTGCCTTGGAAATTATAAAATTTCTTCTTGAGGGCATAGGCATATAGCGAATTGAATAGCTGCGCATACTACATACATCCAACAGTCATTCAACAGTCAGAACATCATACTAAGATTCTCCCCCCCCCCATATGCTTGCTAATAAAAGTTATAAAAGTTATTTGGTATCATTATTCATTCTTACTCCCTTTTAAAATAGTTATATTCTATCTCTTTTATCATTTAGATATAATCCTTCTGAGCTCTTCTCTCTTATCTTCTCTCTTAACTCTTATTTGGTCGCAGTACTACAAGTAACTGCACATTAAATTCCCTTATTCAGTACTTACATTGTCTGAGCTCATTGTTTAATAAATTCTTTAGGAAGGGTCTATAAGTAGTAATATTTCCTGCGTTCATTCAGATTGACAATAATATCTGTGTTCCTTACACTTTTGCTCACATTTCCTTCTCTCTTTAGTATTTTGAGCATGTTCCTCTACTTTCTTCTCTCATAAAGCAATGCTGTCAAATAATCTGGTGATAAACTACTTTGCTTCCCTTATAAACTGCATACTCTGTTTGCCTACGTGCCTATCTCAGATTAGGAAGGAAGCTTACACTGATATCACAATCAGCATGAAGGAAGTTTATTAGAGAATGTTACCCAGTTGGAGAAAAGGAAGAAAGCAACACTGAGAAAAGGAAGATATTTTACCATATTACAGTCATTAAAAAGCTTTACCCAATCCTGTAGGAGTTCTGAATTCAAGTTGCCTCAAGCTTAGAAGATAAAACTGCCGTCACTACCCAAGTTAACAAGTGATCTGGGATGTGGGTATCTTAGAAAGTAGGTATGATCTTAGCTAGGAACAAGTTTCTCAGTCAAGTAAATTATTGATGATCTACTTACAAATGACATCTTTCAAACAACTTCCTTAAAGCTAGTCATTTTTTATATAAAATTTAAAAAATTGGCTCAATATTTTTTTCTAAAACATATTGCTATTGATCATTCTGGCTTAATAGTCAGAGATGTAGCAAGCTCTTTAAAATTTCAAGCTATTTTTTTATTTCAGAAAATTTTCTTAAATTATTATTATTTTGGCATTTGCTTCATTCTCTTGCTTTGGTGTCTCATATTACTGACTTCTCCTATTATACATATATTGGGCATTTTGTATCTTTCTTGTTCTTTTTCATCATCTCTTCTTAAGGCATTGTCTGTTGACTTTATTAATTCCTGTTTTTTTCTATTTTAACTCTTATTGCTGCAAACATTATTTTGTAATTCTAGCATTTTCCTGACTTGTCACTAAATTATTAGTTTTTTCTAAATATGATTTTTGTTTTCAAATTTTGATTTTATTCACCTTTCTTCTGTTTGAAATAGAAGTTTATATATATAGTTTATTCTATTTTAGGACATATCTTTCTGGTAGACTTGCATTGTTACTTCTTATTATTTTTAACCTTG
This sequence comes from Uropsilus gracilis, assembly GCA_004024945.1. Classification (NCBI taxonomy): domain Eukaryota; kingdom Metazoa; phylum Chordata; class Mammalia; order Eulipotyphla; family Talpidae; genus Uropsilus; species Uropsilus gracilis. The sequence continues at coordinate 23,543 of PVHY01009924.1, forward strand.
TAATAACTTTGTACATAACTGAGTATTTTCTGTTCTCATTTTAATGTAAAATTAGTTTTCCTTTTTTAGATAGAAGTTTGGTTTAGGGTTGTTGTTCTCACTTTATAGCATCCTCTTGCCTACTGGTGTCCTATAATGTTCCAAAAATGTAGCACCTTGTTCTCTGAGCTTTCCTGTCTCTTTTCAATTTCCCCACATTTGTTTGGAACTCTAATTATTTTATCTCCTTATAAATTCTGATACCATCTCTAGAAGTTTCTTCTTAATGTATGCACCTCTATCTGCAGTGGACATGTTATGGACCAGTTTTTAGAATTTATTGATTGGCTACTTCAACTCCCTTTTACTTATTATACTCCCTTTGCATTAATTTATCACTACACTGAGAAAAGTCTTCCCCAGTTTCATCTGTTAACTTGGTCAATAACACTTTCCACTGCACTATAGCAGCTGTTTCTAATTTCTTCTGTTACTCAACTCAGGTTACTCAAACACCACAATCAAGTAGGTCTTATAGATGTCTAATTTGCACACATTCTTTTGTCATTTGAAAATTGTGGGCATATCTTGTATCTTGTTTTATTTTTAAAATAATGTTCATTTGGTATTGATCTTACTATTTACCGTGTGTGTGTTTTTCTCCACAAACTCTTTTGATAGATTAGAAAGCAAAGTTGCTGATACTGCTTCCTCCTTCCAGAATCATTTTAATTAACTTATTAACGTTAGGGGTAGGTTACATGTTTAATAAAGTGTGAGTAAAGCAAAGATGCAAGAAGAGGTTGATGGCAGAAAATATGTTTGACATTTCATTAAAATAAAAGCACCAGCTCTTCAATTTCTATCCAGAAGACACTTTTGTAAGTGTCTCATTTCCCGGGTCAAGTTTGCTTTCTTACAAATATCATGAGAACTGTTTTAGTCATGACTAAACTGCTGAATTTGCTATTGTACCCACCTGGATTTAACTTAGACTATGCATGGATATTTTTGTGAATTGGGTAAAGTTAGTTAAATTATCTCAGATTCATCTAAAATTCAGATCAAATAATACTCACCCTATGAATACAGTTTTTCCAGTATCACCTTCTTAATACATTTCTCTTCTACTCATCTCCTCCCAACCACTAGTAGATACCACAAATTCCAATTGATAGTTAATAGCTCTGAAATTTTTCCATGTTTCCTCTTCTCCATCTCTACTATTATAGCCATTTGAATGCAACCATCATTTTCTATTGTTTGAACCAGTTCAATATACTCCTAAATTACCTCCAACATCTTCAATGCTCTCCTTCACATCCAGTTCTTAAATTGAGATAAAATATTAAAACCTAATTTACCAACTCCTGCTTAAATAACACTGTATCAAGTTTTTGCATAAAAATCTTCATAGTCTTATTACATATGATTTAGCAAAACTTGCTTTGATCTAAAAGGTTGGCTTTTGCGCCCCCTTCCTCCCACCCTGCCCCTGCTATCTTGCTGACATTTACCATCTCTTCCTCTCATTGCAGAGGGAGTGTAGTTATAGTTATGTCCCTTTCTCAAACACCATTCTATCATCAAGTTAACTTCTAAGCATCCTTCATGTCTCAGTGTGAGCATCATTTTCTCAAGAAAATATTCCCTGTCCTTCTGAGTAGAGAGCATATCTCGCGTAGTACCATGTGCACATTTATGAAAGTATCTGTTAATGCCTTTTTATGGCAATAAAGCTTAGAGTCCTTGAAGGCAGGGGGCATCTGTGTTCACCATTTTATCTCAGCCTAGTATTTGCACATACTATTCAGGAAAAAAATTAATAGATGAGTAAGCAAATGTTTTAGAGATTGTGTGAAGACAGAAGCTTAACACATGTTCTGAACTGGCATAAGCCATTTTGTTTTAGGTAGCAATTAAATCCCAGTAGTTACCAAATTTCTGGAGGTGATGGGATAAATTACTTCCAACTTCAGAAATTATAAGGAGAGCAAATATGAGATAACATTTACCACAAATAAGCAAACAACAGTTCATGTCCACATGACTACTTCTTTGGGATTTAAGAAAAATGCTTGAAAGGAATCTCTAAGACAAGAAGAGTATCCCTGACTTGAAATTCTTCACCTTTAATGGCATTTAGGGAGAAATTCTTTCAGGTTGTAATAAGGGACTCTAGGATTTTAGAATTCTCTAAATTAGTCATAGCCAGGGGTGATATCTTAAAGCAGAACTGTCAAAGTCAGAACAGTTTTGTTATTCTTGACTTAATTTTTTAACTTGGGCTATCATTTTTGTAAAAGCCTGGAATTCTAAGATAAAAGAGTGCGATAAAGAATAAAGCAGTTCCTGTATATGTGTAGCTACTGCAGGAATGAGGCAAATAAGTAGAAAGGCACTTCCTTTAAAAAAATTCAGTCATTGTTCCCTAGCCCTATATAGTGGCTGCAAACAATCCAGATAACTGTGATTTATAATGAATATTCCCGGAGCACCTGAAGGCTGAGGTTTCTTGGGTCCACAATGAATGAGTCATTATAACTTGTTTGTGTAATTCTAAGAGGAAAACAACAAGATCCTATCTCTCTCGCACTAATGATAACATGACACACAGTTAATCAAATAAAGGGCACTGAAATTTTTCAAAGAGGTCAGTTTTCAAAGGAATCATTGAGTAGTGTCCTCGTGTTTCCAGAAAAACAAACTTCAGGAAAAGGATATAATAATCATTCAAATTAGATTAGTTGTCCAAAATTGGGTGATTCTGCTTCCCTTGGGGACATCTGGTAAATCTGGGGACATATTTGGTTGTCAGCACTGGTATGGTGCTGCTGACATCCAGTAAGAGAGGCTAGAGTCAGAGAACACATCCTCTAGGGGCAAGCATCCCCACAACAAGGAGTCAGTTATCCAGGACAAAATGTCAGTAGCAACACAAATAAGGACACACTGGGTTAGAGCCTTGAGAAAGAATTCTCAGAACTTGGAAGGACCCGCAGCCTCCAATAACCACAGAACTACACTGGGTTTCCAGAGGTGATACATGTAACAAGTAATTTTTCAGCCAAGCCAACCAAGTTCTTTTAGTTCTACTACAGTCATCTCAATCACATAATTTAGGTAGCTTTCATCTATGATAAAAAAGATAAATTTGAAAATAAATTAAAGTGATGTAAGCATTCAACTAGTGGTGGACTGTGACTTGTTTATATAAGGCAGGGCGGGTATTATTGTTCTCATGCCATCTCTTTAATGTTTCCTAACCTGTTTTTGATCCTCTTCTCGCCTCTTTCCTTACTTCCCTATTACTGCTTTTCATCTTATAGCAGTAGTTCGAGAGACCCATGTATGTAGTCATGAAAAAGTTGATGTAGAAAGAGAAATACATATATATACACACTCACCACACACACACGTGTGTATATATCTATATCTATATATATAGTATACATTTTCATACATAGAGCTTGTGTTTTACAAACATGACTTTCTATTTTGTACAATTTACTACAACTTGCATTTCTTACTCAAAAAATATTTCAAATTTCTTCAAGACATCTCCTTTAGCTCATTTTATACTTTCAGTAGAATATAAATGCCAGATTTTCAATCATCTGTTGATTGAGGGATATTTTACTTTATTTTTCCATGAGGAAGAATTCTAAAGTAATATCTTTCTGCAGATATTAATATGCTTTGTGTTTTATTTTTGGGGAATACATTTTTAGAAGTGTCACTGCACATTTGAGAATCTAGGTTTTTCTAAGTAACTTCAAGGATGAGACAAACCTCAGTTAAGACTAAAAATTCAAATTCTATAGAAGTTTTTGTATCTGTTAAAATATTTAAATTAAGACTTAAGTTTTTATCAAAACAAAAATTTTAAATTAAAACTTGAAACAGTTTTAAAGTAAAATTTTAAATTAAATAAAAATGTCTGTGGAAATATATAAACATCATCAACAAATGATTACTGTGGGAAAATGTTGCAAGAGGTGGACAAAGGAATAATTATGCTATCCAAATTGCTTTTTCAAATTACCAGAAAATTTGGTATAGGAACTGTATAGGCAACTTGTTAAAAATCATATTTAAATGATCACCAAAGCATACAAATACACTTAAGTTTTACAGACACCATATAACTATAAATTAAAGCAGCAATGTGCCTCTGCTTGTATCCACCAGGTTGGCAACAATTAGAAGGTATCATAACACCTACTGCTGGCAAAGATATAAAGGAAAGGATTTTCCCATTCATTCTTAATGACAATGCACAGATTCAAGTCAATTTGGAAAGATTATTATTTTGATCACAAAAGTAATTGTTACAGCAATTTTCCTGAAGGAAAGAACATGGTTACTAATTCTCATTTCTAGTTCTCATCCTTCTTCCTACTTACTGCAAAACAGCTTACACACCTGCCAGAATAATCCGAAAGTTTCAAGGTGTGAACAGAGCACCTTTAAGACTTACAACAAGGTGTCCTATGGACAGGTCATATCAGCATCACTGAGATTTATGGATTGAGTACAAACCATCTCTTTTAAAAGCAGCAGAAGGTGAGCTTCCTATGTCTGAATGGATCTTGGGTTGGATCCACTTCATGCATTCCTGCCATCAGATTCATAGGCAGCCTCCCCCTGGACAGAGAGACAAGGGTGATATGGATACCACCACCTGCCCCAGGGTATCAGCACTGCACATCATTCATCCCCCCTCAACCCAGTAGAGATCCAAGCTCTGTCTCTTCTGGTTAAGGTCATATTTAACATGAAGATATTAAAAGTACGATTTTATGAGTCTTCAAATCCCAAAAAGCATTTGGCTGAAGATCTGGGTTTTGAGGTCATTAGACTTAGACTGGTTTTGTTGACAGGTTGTATTCAGCCAAGAATAAATGTTGTCTTGTGCAGCCAAGTCATAAGACCCTTTGGTACACTCATAACTGAGAGATGGGTAATCAGTACCATATTTCATGAGTGTAGTCTCGTACCAGGTATAGCTCTCCACCAGCTGTACATGACCCATGCTTATGCATAATTTCTTTAATGGTTGCAGGAACATTCTGCATTATCCATGCTCTGGTAGGTATCAGATGTGCTGCTGCAGATAATGTTCAGATGTTCCATGCCAATCTATAGAGTTGTGACTGTTTTCAACCACAAAACATGTACTTCAAATGGAATTGTTACCTAATGAGGTGGAAGTTTCACTGCATGCTAGATTGTTAAAAATCCATATCTTTGGGTAAAGAAGTAGTTGGTAGAAGGGTCTCAATATGTAAAAACAAATATTGCTTCCATGTTGAACAACAGAAAAACAATTATGACCTTAAATCAAGCAAATAAAATCTGACTCTAGAAAAGTTCAGTTAGTCCCTACTGCAAAGTTAACATTTTAAAATTACCATGAGGCCCCCCCTTAAACAGACATTGAACATAGATGCATCAGTTATGTGACAGGTAGAACAGGACAATACAAACCTATTGATATTTTAAGGGCTTCTCTGGGAAATTAAAAACCTAGAGTTGAACTTCTCTTTCTTTCAAAATGAGACTAGATATCAACTAAAACAATATTAAGCCAAAAAATAAATTTCAAAATGCAGGACATACTGTACTTTAAGAACAGTAAAAGTGTGTATTTGAGACTAATTCATGGGGTTAAAAGCACAATGAAAATATTTATAAGCTAAGAGGGTAATCCAGGCCAAGATTTCAAAGTTCCTTATGCTATTCCGGAGTAGGGAAAGCATGTCAATTAGTTATTAATGTTGATAAACTGTGCATACATATTAAGTTTTGAAATTAAGCAGTGAAAAATGCCCGAATTTTTACCTCTAAAAATAAAAACAAAAACAAAGAAACCAAACATTTCAAAGGATAAAAAGAAAACAGGAAAACCAGAGAGCTAGAGTGAGATGAAACTATATCTGTACCTACACAATTATCATAATAAACACAAATTATGTCTTTCTGTTCAAATATAAAGATTGTAAAACTAAATTTATCTTTTTTCCCTGAAATTTTGCCATTTGAGCTATCATGGGTGTGCCTAAAGGGGATGATACCTAGTGAAGGAAGATAAATACTGGAGAAAGACAAATAGCTGTAGGAAGGCAAATACTGTTATCATTGCACACATTATACTCATACGTGGACAATAACGAACCAAGGCAGATGCAGAAACAAAACAAAAGAAAAGCAAATTCTAGATTTTGAAACAAAATAGTGGTGAGCAGAAGAGAAGGGGAAGGGAGTGGGAAGCTGGGTGAAGTGAGTGGTTGTATGGTGGTAGGTGGAAAATTAAACTTTGGAGAAAATCACAGTGCAGCATAGCAAATGTAGAGTTCTGATAGTATATGCTGGAAACCAACACAGTGTTTTAAATCAGTTATTTTAATTAGTAAAATTAAGATTCAAAAAGAAGTTACATTTGAAAATATGTGCCTTTTTAATTCAGATACCTGATGTAAATGACAGCATTGAAATGTAAGAACACAAGAGATTCGAGTAAATTTATAGACAATAGCCATAAATAACATGTATTTTTTCCAATCAGAAGAAATCTTCTGTAATTTTATTATGTCAGAAAGAAGTTTTTATTTAAAACTATTTTTAAAAAGATCTGTTTTAACTCTTATTTTGGCTTTAACTCACAAGGGAAGTGAAATAAATCTAATCTGGCAATCTCCTTTTATTTAAGTAAAATATAAGTAAATAAGAAGTGGTGGATATACAAAGGTAAATTGCAAATTTTGCTGCCAAAGTAATGAAAAATAAGTTACCTTCTAATTTTTGAATTATTTATAGGATATTACATTTATTAGGCTACTACGTTTATACAATAAATTCTGAAGAATTGGTGTCATACTTTCTACTCACAATGCAATTAAGATAGAAATAGTGAACAAGTTGTAAAACATAGCTTTTCAACTTATAAAATTTAACCTTCAAAAATTCAATTAAAAAAATCCAATTCAAAACTGAAGCAACTGAACAACATAATTAACGTAGTATTAGATTATAACCCAAGTTTAAAATGAACAAGTTAATATTAATATAAATAAATTATTAAATACATAAACCTAGAAGAGAAATATCTCTTATGTCAAAAACTACCAGCTAATTTATTCCCCTTGCCCAATTATGAGATGGAATATAGTCCTATAAATAACACAGGATGGTGTTTTTAATAGCATAGCGAGGAATAGGGCAAAAGAGTAACTTTACATGAAGAAACATGATAAATGTTACTTTAAGTGGGTAATGGAGATAAAGCGAGACAATAACATGCCCCTTTGATGTGATTTGTTAAAAATATAACTATCATCTCTCAAAACCTCATTTCCCCAGTTGAACCATCAAACACATACAAACTGAAGAATATTCTACAACATACTCTTTAGAACTGCTAACGTGATTCAAAACAAGGAAAGTCTGACTAATTATGAAAATATGGGGTGGGGTGAAGGAAATATGACAACTCAATGCAATGTGGTATCATGGAGGAAGAAAATGTGGGTTCAAAACTAGGGAACTATGAAAAAGTATGTTAGTAAATGACATTATATAGGTTTTAATGATCCTTGTAGATTGTCTGTAAATTGAAAAACATTCTAAAAAATGTTTATTTTAAAACTCTATACTTTTAATTAAACAAAATTTATCTAAAATTCACAAAGTTCTTAGTGAAAAATAGGTAACATTTGTAAAAAATAATTATAATTCTACATTTCAAAATTTATGGGCTTTAGTTACAGCAGTAAAGTGTAAAGTCTTTAATGTTTATATTAGAATAGAAGGAAGTTCAAAATTTCATTAGCTGAGTATTTAACTTGAGAGTTTAGGAAATGGTCAGCATAATAAAATGTGGTAAAGAAAAAGAAGGAAGTAACAAAAGTAAAACAGTAATTACTGAAGTAGAAAACAATGACATCCAAAAGGAAAAGACATAGAAAAAAACAAATTCTTTAAAAAGACACAAAAATTCCCAAGATTAAGTTGGAAAAAACAGAGATTAAACAGTATTAGAACTAATGAGACAGGAAAGAATTTGTTGAAAAATAAAATATGGTGAAAACTTTAGACATCATGCTTTAAAATCTAGATGAAATAAATGGATTTCCTAAACAACATAAATGATAATAAATCAGTCAAGATTAGGAGATAGAAGTAATTTTAGAAAATAAAGTTTCAAAATTTTAAACAACAGAGAACTTTATTCATAGACCAAATCTTACAAAGAATACCGGAGGGGGCTACTTATCCCAACTAATTTTACAAGGTTCATATAATTTCCAGAAAAAACAAATAAAAGTTAGGGACTTCCTGATAGGGGACCAGACAAGCAAGCCCTCATTCATAAACATGTATGGAAAATACCAAGGAGAAAGTTAGCAAACTGAATTGTTTATTGTAGAAAACAATACTATATGATTATGAAATTGAATACATTCCAGGAATACAAGATTGATGCAATTTTAGAAAATCTATTAATATGATTCACCACATGAACAAATTAAACAGAAAACATCATATAATAACTTCAATGTATAAAGAACATGCAAAAATATTTAACACCCATTTCTTTATATTAAAAAATTCCTTAGTAAACCAGGAGTAGAATATTTTTAAAATCTAAATTAAAAAGGTACTTACAAAACTATTAAAGAAATCATTACTCCAAAGAGGAGAACAGTAAGAACTTGATTTATTATTAAGAGTTTAACATATCTTTCCAGTATCTGCCTTTACATTTGACATGAGATTAGAGACTCTGTCCAATATAATGAGTCAAAACACAAATCAAAAAATTAAAAACAGTCACAAAAGTTATAATTGTTAGGAAGGGAAAAACCCTTACTATTTTCAGATGAGGTCACATTCTATGTTGATATCCCTGAAGAATTTGCAGACACTTTTAAACTAGGAAAAGAATTATGCAAATTTTCTATATATACCAGCTACAATTCGAAAATATAATGCTGCAATGCTATTTATAATATCAATTAAATGAAAATCACCTATGAGCAATAATAAAATATACTTAAGATTTGCATAAATTATATATTGAAAGACTAAATGCCAAGATGAATCAAGATATATCCATGAATAACACCACTTAAATTGTTAACTACATTTCTCCATAAATGTACTAGGCTGATCTAATGCTAGTGTTATTAATACCTTTGAAATCAGGTCAAAAGGCGCAGAAGCCTTAACTGCCAACAAGCTACATTTAAAATGTGGTTTCTGCCACCCAGGTTCCCTCAGGTTCGTACCACCCGCATATAGCAGTTGCCACTCAAAATGCAGTTTAACAACAGGGTTTATTTACAAGGGAATGTTAGCAGGGAAAACAAAAAGTCCTTAAAGCCACGAGTAGCCAGTTATCTTACCCCAGTCACCATTCTCAGTCCCAAAGGTCCCAAAGATACATGTCCATGTTGATACCCCTTTGCCCCTCCAAACCTGAGCCAGGCACTCTACAAATTCCAATTTTTCACCAGCGTCTTCTCTTCCCTACTTCTCTCTCCAGTGTTCTGAGCTGCTCCACTTCTCTAAGGTGCTTCAAACATTTTCCACAAATGCTGATGCACAAATCAGCTTTCCAAGTCCCTGGCCATCTCCAGGTTCCCAGCTCACTATGCCACCTTGACACAGTGCCACACTCTCCACATGTCTCTCTTCTAACCAGTCACCATGGTTCCTTGCCACTACCAGCTCACTCTTCCAGGTGGCTTCTGCCCAGCCTGGTCACTCAGGTTACTCTTTATCTGTCTGCCATTCTCCTCTGCCCAAAAGTCTATCTCTAGTCTCTGCTCCTTTCCTTTTTATCTTTTTTTTCTTTCTCATAAAAGCCAAAAGCTCCAATTTCCCTTTGCACACCATTTAGGGGATACATTCTCTCTTCTGGATCCATACCCAGAATTTGCAACAAAGTAAAAGTACCTTTCTTGTTTAGGTCTCTTTTACCTCTGTGCTTTTTCAGATACAATAAATGGCATCAATGCCTAAATTTTTATACTGCTCATATTGGGGTTCCAGCTTCACCCTGACAGAATTTTTAACAGAACTTGACAAACGTTCTAAAATTTATATGAAAAAGCAACCAAGAATAATCAAGGATGAGCATGGAGGTAAGAGCATAGGAGAGGCAGGGGGTAGTGGATTATGGTAGAAGGCTATAGGTATTAGAGTGGCAATATAAATCTGGAAAGGATGTGAACCTATTCCCCTCAATCATATGAAGTGTTGTCAATAGTGTTAATTAAAAAAAATCAAGTAGCAGAAGGCAAAGAAAGAGGTCAGTTTCAATTAGATATCAAGATATTTATATAAAGGTTATACAAAAGTTTGGTGATGAAACTGAGCCATTCTGAATGGCATACACACAAACGCATGCGCACACACACACAAAGCCAGATGTCCCAAATAAAGACTCATGAGCATTTGGAAACTTACATAAGGAACAGGTGCTATTGCACCTGGGTGAATAGTAATTGATGCTATAAAATTGGCTTTCAGTGTGGAAAATGTTAGCATGATATCTGGTTCACATGATACAAATGCACTAGGGATGTACATATGAAAACCAAAATTTTTCATCTTTAGAAACAAAATGTAAGAAAGTACTTATGTCGCAGGATGGAGATGACAGTATCTTAAAAAATCAAAGACATATACAACCATAAAGAAAAATACTGCTAATTTTGATATTTATGGCATTTGAATATTTGACATTAGAACATCTAGTATCAAAATATTTTGTGAAAAAAAAAAAAGCCATACTAGATAGAAAAGACATTTGTGATATATGTACTTAGCCATGCATGGGTGTTGAGAAAATTTAACTAATTTCTGAAACTCAATTATAAACTCACATATCAATGGGAAAACTGGCAAAAATCATGGAAAGGCACCTTACACAGGAGGAAGCAGAAATGGTGCAGCCATAGTATGAAGAGTGACCCCTGTTGATTCAGGTTTCCTTCTACTACCTAGAGATGCATCAGACGACCTCAATGACTAGATGACTGAGAGGTGACTCATGAGATGAATAACAAGTTCATAGGAAAGGAATTTAAGCAATACCAAATTCTCAGGGAAATTCAACTTCACATTTTTCATGATGAAGGATAAGGGGCAAGCGGGATTCTCTTCTCACTGAATCTGTTTGGATACATGATTCTCCTTTGAAGGGCATCTCTTGTTGGCCCTGAGAGCCTGCCTCAGACAGGGCATCTTCCTAGGTTGTCTTTCACATTATTAACAGTCTCCCCCAGGTCATGGATCTGCCTCATTACTCCCCTACCAAAAGGGTTTTGTTTGAATGCTGGGTATACCAATAGAGCACTGGGCCCTGAAGGCTGTGTTTCTTGATGCTGTGATAATTTCCTGGCAAGTTCCTTGGTCTCTCAGGGCCCTTGCAGACATTGTTTTGCGATTTTATATCGACTCCATTTTCTTTCACAGGACTTTGAGGGAAGTACGAGTTCTGAGCCCAGGCTGCACCAGGAAGTGTGGTGCTCTCAGTAAAGAAATGGGTCATCACTCCGACCACAGTGCTCACTGTAGGACTAGACATGAGTCCCAATTATTATCCAGGTCAACATTGTCACTTAGGCTCTAGGAGACTGGCTTCCTCCAGCTGGATGTTTGGTAGTGTGCCTGTGATGTGAGTGAGGCATCCAAACGAGGAACCTGAGGATGGATCAACCTAGAATAAACTGAGAAGTGGATCCAGATGATGTGGTTTGGTTATTGAGTTCCAGCTGGGTCTGAAGTCAACCTGTCGGTTTGTTCGTTTATGGCAAGCCGATTATTTCTCAGCTTAAGCCTTTTAGGCTGGTCTTTCTGTCACTTGTCACCTAAATAGTTGCAAGAAATGAACCACTATTGTTTTCACAACTGCAGAGTATCTAATTGTAACTATTACAAACTAGGTCCTATGCTCCTTTACCAGTATCAAGAATGACAACTTTGTTTTGATTTTCCCTGCTTCATCCTTGCTAATTTCCCCCAAGGAGATCTCAGTAGAACCATTCCAGGCTTCTCCCCCACTCATCTGACTCCACCTGGTTGGTATTTCCATGGTCCTGTTCATCTCTCCCTAAAATGCCTTTTCCCACTTCGTGGCTGACAAAAGCTGCTTATACTTAAAAGCCAAATCCCCTCTGTAGTAGTGTGATAGTGTCCACTCACCGCTGCTCAAGTGTGGCCATGTCATTATAAAGCCATGATGTGCTTTCTGTAAGCAGACGATCCATTTGCTACTCCACTAGATGGGGCCCTTCCACGGAACAGCCCCTGCCTGACAGTTCACATGCCTGTGACTGAATCCTGCCTGACAGGCAGTGATTGTGAAGTGGGCGAATTCACAAATGACCTCTAGTAGAAAGCAGCAGGCTGAATGCAGATATTTACAGTTGGGCAATTAGAGCTTAGCCAATAAATGAAAGAATGGGGAACTTCCTTGACCCTCATTTTATCTTATACGAATTTTCCTGGGGTCCTTTCTGCTTAAGCAGCCTTCTTATTTTTGGTTTTACAAAGCAGCATGGTTCCTTTTCAAATCCTGGTAACTGACCTAGATTTGACACTTTCTACTAAAGTAATTTTTTTTCTCCACCCATTGTATCTTGCCCATTGAAACTTTTTTTTATTCATTTGACTTTTTGACTACTACCATAACATGTGCTCTGGGATATTTTTTATATATGTTAGAATAATATTTATTTTTTATAAAGGTAACATTGGTTTACAACACTGCATATGATTCAGAAATATAGGAACCCTGTGGGATTTTTAAGAATGGTTTACAGAGGAAACAGAGAGATGAATTCTCTTCATTTCAGTCTAACCAAGGTCCGTGTAGGCACTTAGCTGTTTTTTTTCCCTTCCAGCTTTGTAGTACTTTTATTTCATCGTCAGCATGGATGCTATACTTGGAGAGAAAGGGTGCACTTATAGAACTTGCTTCCCGTTAATTCTTACATTCCAGGACATTTTGGAAACAGATGTAAAGATTTAAATATAATAATAAAAGTAAAATAATTATATCCAGACAACTGAAACCAAATGAAAATCTTATAAAATGTATTTCTATTTCCCTGTATATAGAATGGATAGAGGCTTCCTTGCATCCGTGAGGTTAATAAAACAATACTGGAGTGATATTTTGTACAACAGCTTTTTGTAAACAGGGAGTTCATGAAGCTCCATTTCCACTGGATGGACTCAACTATTTCACATATTTGAACAGCAATGTTCTCTAAACATAGCAATTCTATTTTGAAATAATGTCACATGATAGACAGAACAGAAATGAAGTCTATACCACAAATACCAGCAGCCTAAAATATTTGGTACAATACAGAAGCATATTTAGAAAACAGATTGTAGAATTATTTCCACGGCAGAGTAGCTTTTTTAGAGTGGACTGATTCTCTTTTTATTTTAGCACTACATGATGTCCTTAATAAGTATTAAACATTGATCATGTTAGACAGAAGAAATGGCACTAAGGAAAACAAACTTTGGCTGTAAACTGAGCTTTAACATACACATCTCTATATTCATGTGGGGTCGAAAATAACAGATCAGTTTTGGGGGAAGCACAACCCTGAAGGATTTGCTTCCATGACAGATAACTTGATGTATATGTTGCTGGAGAAAGTGATTTTAAAGCCCTGGAGAGATCAAAAATAGTAAGTAAACAAAGAATGAACAACAACATGGGAAGTCTTCAGGATTAGCACAGTGCTTGGAAGCAACCGTTTAGCACTTCTCTCTTCTGAAACTTTGCTCCAAGAGTTGTCAGACAGTATGGTTTCTTCTTATAGAGTACATCTTCTGTCATAGTAGATTTTCTCAGTCTTGCTTACATGTAATTTAATTTTTTAAAAAAAGAGTGAAGAGATCTTAAGAGATTTTCTTGTTTGGGCAAGCAAACAAAGAGGAAACGTGTAAACTATCTTTTGGAAAACTAATGTGTGTGTGTGTATACACACATATAAAACTGGGGGGAGGGAAGAGAAACAAAGAGATATCCATGAAACTGTTTAGCCTGTGATGTTTCTTTGTAGACTCTAAGATCAGCACTTTTCCTCAGGGTTGACTGAAAAGCATCACTTGTGCATTACAGACTTCGCTAGAGCTATAAATTAGGCAATTATTACAATGCCACTTCCAATTCTGGGAAGAAAGGAATCAAATCTCCTTCTTGAACTTCCTGTGACAGATATTTTCCAATTGTATTAGGGCCAGTGGTTGAAATTGGAAAACAAACTAAGGTAAAAACTGAGTGAAACAATTGAGTGCAGAAGCCAGCTTTGAAAATAACGCGTCTATTTTTACCAAAAGAAACCTGCTTGCATGTTAAAAGCTCTGAATTTTACAAACACCAGATGATGAGATTTTGGAAAAGGACAAATGATTTTCTTTTCCCCAAATCCTTTGGCCCCTTACTGACCCAGTTAGTTCTCGCAAACAACATGGAAGATGAACACATATCCACTTGATTACTCCTACTTCGATGAGGAATTGCAAACTGTCTCGTTTTGCTTTGAGAACTCACTTTACGTTTGCACATTTAGACCCACTTGAACCAACATCTAGAAAATTGCTTTGGCTTTAAAAATAATCCAGCAGTCAAGTCTCAGGGGATTACACAATCAAGACTGCTTGTGTGAAGACGGACACCTGGTGGTCATTATGTAGAACTGCAGCCCACGAAAAACACTTTTTTTCCCCACCCCATTCTCCCTCCTCTTTTCTGGGTACTGACTGCTGTTGACAGTGGACATTCTGCAGCTGTATGAAGGCAAATCTCAAGTTCAAGTCAAGAGATTTCCAGAAGAGTTACATCAACTCCGTGAAAGCTCCAGGTCACAAGTTCTCTAAATTATTTAGAAAGCTGACCGATGTAGCCTGCTAACCATTTTTAAAAGCCACTAAAATCTCTTCACCAGAAACTGAACAGGAGCCTCAGTGTTTGGGCGTTAGGTTTAATCTCCACCTAAAAACTTCTGGACTTCCTCTGTCAGGATAATGAGCTTCTGTTTTCTTTGGGGAAGAAAAAAGAGGTGTCGGTTCTTTTGGCACCACAAAAACAAGCAATCATTGAGCTTCTAACTGGCCTTGCCCCTGAACTTACCCTGCCTCATGTCTAACTGCTTTTCTCCAAATTGAACTGTGCAAAACAAAAATATATACCTGAGCAGAATGGAAAGTTATATCCCTCTTTCTTGTTGCTCCTGGGTTCTGGGGTTTTTTTTTGTTGTTGTTGTTTTGTTTTGTTTTGTTTTGTTTTTTCTGTCCAATGAGAAACTTCTGGAAGCTGATAGAAAGTAGTTCTTGAATTGCTTTGGTTTCCCACAGAGAATGAAACAAACGCGAACCTTAATTGTGGTGAAAGTAAATGCAGAGGGAAGATGTACGTCATGAGAAAACTGGGTCTGCCAGGTGAACCAAAGTATCTGAGAAAGTGACACACAAGCAAGCTGCAGATGCCTACAGTTCTCCTCAGGCTGCTCTAGAAGAGGACATCTCAATCTGATGAATAATCTGATGTTCAACTCCAGCACTGTCACACCAGAAATGGCAGGTGTTGGGGTCAGGATGGCCTTCGTCTAACTCCACTGGCACTGACTCAAACCATGTCATGCATTCTGCCCTGATGCCAAGTGACTTAGACAGTCCTGCCATGCACACAGCGTCTTATTCCTAGCAGGTGGAGTAGGGTGGGGGACTAAGTGTTTGAGTCTAGGTGAGATCTGCCATCTTGCTTCGAACATGTACATACATACATTCTAGAATGTGAAAACAAAGGCCTTCTCTGATATTCAGTGTCTTGCTAGTATCATTACCATTGCAAAGAAGAATGGGAAAGGTTATCAGAAATCCTCCTTTATTACAAGAGAAAACATATCCATGTAGGTTGAATAAAGCATCATGTCCCCTTCTTGTCATCCCTGGTCACATTAGTAGTGAGAACTTTCCAGGAGGATCAAAACATGCTTGTAGAATACAGTTCTTGTCACCACTATAGGAACTACCTCAAATCAGGAAGCCTTTAAATTTTGGATATACAGTCCTCTTTCTGAAACTCTTATGAGCAATTGTGTTTTGGGTTTCCTAAGTTTTCAGGTGGTACATCTATAATTCTAGCATTGAGTGACTATTCAGTAATATCCAGAATCTGCTCCTGGAGTGGGCCACTAACTACCACATGAAGAAGACTCTTATGAAGGGAATCAGTGAAAACTACAGTTACTCTCACAATAGTTCAGATGTGCTATGGTGACCAAATCTAAAATACATGAAAAAAATCTTGCTTATGACACATTTTTAAATGTTGAGTAGCTTAAGATGGCTATACACTGAGGACAATCCTGCCTAGAGGCTCCTCAATCCCCAGAATAAAGAGGAGCAAACTACAAATGACAGTGGAATTCTTTTATTAGGAACTCTCTTCCTTTGTTCGTCAAAAGTCAAGACAATGTCATTACACTATAAAATGTTTTAGATCTGAACTTTCCGAGAGAATCTTTATGACCCAGATTTAAGTAAGTGTTAGGAAAAAAAAATAATAAAAGCAGGTCCCTTAAAAGGAAAACAGGTATTGATCAAAAAAAAAAAACTTTCCTCTTGCAAGTCTCTATCAAAAGACTAAAAAATTCAAGCTACAGACTATGGTATTTCATGTCACATATTCAACAGAGGACTTATATCTGATATAACTCTTAAAGATCAACCACAAGGAATCAACCCCATTAAAATAAAGACAGGAGCAGATACTTCTCTGAAGAATATATTAAGG
This sequence comes from Uropsilus gracilis, assembly GCA_004024945.1. Lineage (NCBI taxonomy): Eukaryota > Metazoa > Chordata > Mammalia > Eulipotyphla > Talpidae > Uropsilus > Uropsilus gracilis. The sequence continues at coordinate 40,353 of PVHY01009924.1, forward strand.
AGGGAAATAAATGAGAAAATATATCCAATGCCACAGCCATTAGAATAATGTAATGTAAGCCACGAAAAGATAAATTGAGTAGAAACACTGACAATGCCAAATGTTGACAAGAATAGAAAAAGTTAAGCTCACATATATTGCTGATGGGATTGGAAAATAGTACAGCCGTGTTGAGAGAAGGGTTGGGCAGCTTGTTATGAAGTTAATTATACACTTAGCATATGACCCAGCAATCCTGCTCCAGAATATTTACACGAAGTCATTGAAAACTTAAGCTCTCATAAAAATTGGTACACAAATGTTTATAAGTAGCCTGATTTGTAATGAATCCTAACTGGGAACAGCTCAGATGTCCTTTAGATGGAGCGAGGATAAACTAAATGTGGCACACCATTTGATGTATCATTACTCAGCAATGAAAAGAATGGACTGTTGGTGCAGATCACCTAGGATGAACTCCAGACATTAGGCTGAGCGAAAGAAACCAGTGTAGAAGACAGAAGCTGGATAATAAGGGGATAGCAAGAGGGAAGTTGTTTGGGGGTGATTGGGGCCATGCTGAGGTGATGCTAGCATTATAATTCTATCATTGTTATAATTCACAGAATGGTACACCAAAAACAAAAAGGTATGTGTGTTTATATGATCATTTAAAAGTTCCAAACCTTAAGGAAATATCTTTACCTGTGGCTTCTGTATGTCAACTGTGCTGTCAATCTCACCTTTTCTTAACTGATGGCATTGTTCTACCCATTAGCACTCTCTGCATGACTCCATCTGTGAGTTCTGTGGGCACACAGTGAACTAAGGGAGGACCTGATAGTCAGGGCTCACAACATGGCGAGGAAAGTGGAACAAAGAGAAGATGCATGCAGTATTTATTCTGCACAATTTCAAGGACCTATTAAGTGCAAACAATATTTTATTAATTAGATCTAGAAGGATTTTCCTCTATCTATATTGCTTTCTTCCATATATACTTCTTTTTCCCCTCATAATTTTAAGGACTCCTTTGTCTTAACCCCAAAGATATTAAATGAGAAAGTTCCATGAGTTGAAGGATGTGTGCTGGACTACAAGAGTATTGAAAACTGACCTCTAATTTTACTTGTATGCTCCAATAGCCAGTATTCTGACATATAGAAGTCCCACCACTCAAAACAGTTACTCAGTGAATAAAAGATGACATAATTAACCCATCTCCATCAATGCCAATCTTTATAATGTTCTTATTTAGTGAGTGTCTACAACAGTATAGCTTCACTCACTATACTTTGGAAGCAAAATGTGCATCTTCATTAATTTCTGTGAAACTCCTCATTCATCAAGCTGTTCAGGTGGCACTTCCTAGGGCACTGTCCCTAAAAGTGAATCAGAATGATTTTCATGTCCTATGGCATTAGTTTTTGAGACCAAAGGTCATTGCATATTCTCTTAGTATCTACAGGAAATACCAGGAATGTGAATGTGGATCCTTCCAGAAGACCACTAATCCTGCTATGTAAGTGACTGGGCAGTTACTCAAGTAGATGTTTGCACTGCCATGGAAACAGACAAAGTTGGCGTTTTCTACTGTTCTAAATTCAGCGCTCTCATCTAGATATAAATATGCCCCACATTCTGAATTGGGTTTCCTAAACTGCACCCCACCTCAGTGCCCTCAGCTGTGAGATAAATCTCACTCACCACCCAGGCCCAAGGTAGAAGCATGATGATTAACATCCTTGCTCCTAAAGTAGTCATTGTTTTTATTCCCATCTGGGCAAAAGTGAAGTTCAAAGTCAATTCCATCAGGGTTCAGCTCCTGCCATCAGTCAGACCATTGCTGTTTAGAAGTGAGCTTCCTAAAGTAAGTGCTAAGTATTTTTGGCAAAGAGACCCAGCTGTGAAAATACTGTTAACATTTGTACAGTTGTTTTATATGTGGATTTATTTTACTTGCACTTATTTCGGTGCAATTCTTTGGAGAGATGTCCCTCTTCCCCAGCCCTACTTCCCCACTGCTGACTCTTGCCGCGGGTCTTTTGAGAAATGACAGTCTCTAATTCTGAGGGGTCACAAATGTTCTGCATCACAGCACACCATTGACTAATTAGCATTAATGTGACTCTGGGAGAAAGAGCCCCGGAGAAAAAGCAGTAGGCTCGTTTTTGCCAAATTGGAGTTGACCCAACTAGCAAAATTTTCCAGCATGCTTTCAGAGCCTCTTGCCTGCCGTGTGTCCCTGCCGCCTGAACATACATTTCTGACACAGGGTCTTGGACACTCCTCCAGGTACACGGCCCTGCTAGCATCTTGTTTCAGGAGGAATGGGGACTTTATCTCATAAATTCTTATAAGAGTCTGTTGTGTGCAGATACTACATGGGATAGGACATCCCACCTTGTGTGATCTTAAAGATGTTTTAGCAGAGCTACAGCAAACATGACTTATCTTGTGTGCAAGGCAGTGGATGAGGAGCAGAAGGAGTGATGTTGAAGAAACAGAATTTCACAGTCAGGGTCACACAGCAGGGCAGGGCAGGGCAGGCAGGCTGAGCAACACAAAGGCATGGCAGGCAGAAAGCACCAGGGCAGATAGAAACTCCCAAGGAAAGCATCAGAAGCCATGGAAGAGTGGAAAGCCTTCGGGCCTTCCTAGAAACACAGTAAAGATGGCAACTGCACGCTGCAAGGCTGAGGGAGGTGTTCCAGGAACCACAAAGAGCCAGCCCAACATGGCAAGCAGCAAACCATGCTTATTAACAGTGCATGAGCCTCCTGATCACCAGGAGTCTGTGAAGGGAAAAGTTTAGGCAATAAGGTTGCAAAGGCAATGTGGAGTTACAGATCAAGGGTCTTGTAGGTTGACCTTTACCTGAGTGCTGGAGCTATTTTTGGAACAAGGAAGAACAACTTAGGAGCTGGGAGAGAGAAAGCTCGGCACAACATTCTGAAGGGCTGTGATTGTTCGGCTGAGTGAACGCTACACAAGGGCTGTATGTGCACGGCTGGAATATTTTTTGTTTTCCTGGAAATAAATTCTAAGTTAGATCAAATCACTTTGGGTTGACATAGAGCATTGTTGTTTTCTGCATTTTAGCCGTTCCCAAGCCTGATTAGATATTTATGTAAGTGCTATGTGTTTGGTGAGAAAACATGAAAGCGATGTGGTTTCCTCCCCTTGGTACCCATGCATGGGTATTAATAAAGGCACAAACTGGACTCCTGAACACCAGCCTGCCAGCACCTGATTCTTCTGCCTGATCCTTGCTTGGCAAAAACCAGCCATGTTCAGGACCCACATGGATCTGGTGGAAAGGGCTGTTGGCTGTGGCTCTGGTAATGATACTGATGCTGTACCTATTATGCCAAGAGGGTACCTAGGGGAAACAAGCCAGTTCCTCAGAAATTTCTGAAACAAGCCAGCACCAAGTATTTTAGATATATAAGCACATTTTGAGGACAACAAACTAATTCTGCAAACAGAATTGCTTGCAAAGGCACAATTTCAAAAACTGTGCCATTATTCAGATACGTGTGTTTAAAGATTATTTCATGCCACATAAAAATGCTTGCAAGTGAACTAAACAAGAGAAAAAAAGTGCTCTTTGCAATGTTTTGGTGAAAAATTACATGTGCATATGCATATAGTTTATGTATATAATTAAGGAACATAGAATTTTAACAATAGTTGTCCGCAAATGAAAAAAAATTGTTCAAGTTTAGAGACAGCAAATTGCAAATTGCAGCCAAGAAGTGGGTGTGACCAACCATTTTAGTTTTCTGCCTTTCCCTTCCACTTGGTTCCACTTTATTCTCTTAGGACCTACCTGTTTGTGTATTGGTTCATCAGTGAGTACTGCAGGTCTTCCTTGGTGGAGTTTGGTGAATTAGAAAACAATTTCTTAAAGAAATATTTTCAGAGAAGTTCAGCTTCTCTTTGCCTTTGCCTCCATTGCCCATAGAACAGAAGAATATCACATTTCATAAATGTCCCTTTAAGGAACCCTCAGACAATTATCTGAGGGCATGATAAACCCTACCTCAGAGTTTATCCCCCAAGATCCTGAGCTTCCTGGCCATAGTGCCTGTGTGAGAACCAGTGTAGATGACTGACATATGCATGTTGGTCATTAATGCAATTATTATTCAGTACATGCAATTTTGGAGTATACAGAATCATTAAAGTTATGGATTAATTTATCAAGTAGCTGTCAAAGGGGCACATTGACCATCAATTACTCAATCCAAACTCCTTGTGTTACAAATGGGGGGAATGAAGACTGAAGAAATGAAGGATTTGGTATATGAAAACCTGGATGGAATATCAGGGGCTCACACAGTGCTCCCCAAGGTCAGGCCCTGCTCACCCATGCAGGCTGCTCTGGGAAAGCCCTCCATAAGGAGGGTCAGCCTTAGTGCTGCCAGAATAGGCCACTTCCTGCAGAGATGTATAGGAGCTGCTACATAGACTTGAGACCTGACCTTGGTATCAAAGGTCAAGAGCTTGGAGACCTTGACCACTGAGGAGTGATGACATGGATGTCCCTGCCCTCTAATAATTTGCCCAAGGTCTTCTAGCATGTCCAGTGTTCTTTCATCCCATCACACTCTATTCTTGTGTGAACTAGACATATGTAGGAAAGTCTTGTATACCTCCATAAATCCTACCAATGCCAATAGTCAATTCTGTGAGCAGGATAGCATTATTATATACTAACAACACCCTGAGTCAAGATTCCTTTATTTAATCATTCTTTTGTAAGAACATGTTCATTTCTCCGAGCCCTGAGATGGCAAGGACCCTGTCTTGTTTTCATTAGCATTGCCAAAAATTAGCCCACACATGGCACATACAAGGTACTCCAAACTATTAAAGGAATCAGTGAGTGAATAAGTCTTTAGCCTATAATCAGAAGGAAAAATATAGTGTGCTAGTAAAATAAAAAACTTAAAGTACTCAGTTAAACTTGGAGTTGAATCTTTCACTTGGGAATTTATCCAAACAAAACCCTAAATATTGTCATTTTCATCAAGTAATAAACACCTCCTAACCCCCATTCTAGCAAGTACTGGCAGTGTCTTTATCCCCCTTCCTAAGACAAGTTAGTTCCTGGGCCATGCTGTCACCATGTATGTTCTCTTCAGCAGCTTTGAATAGCATCACAGTAGGTGACAGAGAATGGCTGAAATGTTTGGTGTTCCCACCAGAAAAATAAATAAATGGTCTTAAGACATGTTTTTGGAAATAAAAAGTCTTATTTTTTGGAATGAGAATTTATCTACAGTTTTTAAAAAGGAATCTCAGAAGTTTTTGATTACTTACAGTTTCCTCCCTAGAAGATCCTGAGTTCATAAGAAAAATAAGGTTTACCACTGAGGCTGATGTGTCAATGAAGTCCATTGTGAACTCTCAAGTATAGTGGAAACCTCTCTTGAACATATAAAATTTTTGGCTTCTGAGAAGAGTCTTATAGAAGGAACACCACATTTGTTTCCAACTCATTAATTCCGTTCAGAACTTGAAATCCCAAGTCAGCTTTAAAACACTGAGTCCAAGGAAAACTGACCAGCTCACATTTTTTAAATTAAAAACCAAGTTTTACTCCTTTTATAGTTGACACGAGAATTGTGGTACTGTCTTATTAGCAGCAAAGAACTCTAGGACACACCCATGGTTCACTCTATAAAAACCTTCTAGCCGGTAGCACCAGATCTATATGAAGAATCAAGCATTGGAAACACCACACTGTTAATTTGAGCTGCCCACTTCAAATTCTAAGACATTAATAAAAAGAATACCTGAAATGTGACTGTGCTGATTCTTGATGCTGTGTGTGAAGATGAGGCAAGGGGAAGGGATGGCTGTGATGAGCTTACTAATTGTATAACCCTGGAAAAGGTTGGGGCTGGTGAAAATCATGGTGTCTGTAGGCTCCAGCAAACTGTTTTTTCTATTGCTGTGATTAAGTCTTTATCACTTTCTGGCATTTAGTTTCCCCTTTTGTGAAGTGAAAGTGTTCATCTCAGTTGTTGCTAAATTAACAAACCTGAAAAACCAAGTCTTCTAAGGGAGGGCTCTTTATTTTCCCCAGAAATGGACTCCAAGATTAGAATTTGCATGCAAGGTATTTATTTGTAAGGGGGTCCTGGGAACTCTGGCCTAGGAATGGAGAGAAGGAAGTTAAGTCCAGAAAGTGTATTTTCAAGAACATTATCCCTGGTTTTAGGTCACAGACAAGGAGTTTCTAGGGACCCAAATTGTACAACGTAAAATGATTCTGCCATCCATGTGCACAAAGCAAACTCAAAGTGAAAGATCTTTAATAGAACTGGTGTGCACAGAGAAAAATGAAAGGCTACTAGTAGTAAGAGTTACCCCAAATTACCCATCCCCTCATAGACACCCCCCACTCAAATAGGGTCTGTTGATGCCTTGAAGTTTGCCACAAACCTAAAGCATACTATATCAGAGAAACACAAGGGGCCAGGCAAATCTGACAGTATGGGGGTCGGGGAGTACCAATGAAGGTAATCGCAGTCATTGTCTCTACCAAGGACAGCCTCGCTACCTGTTTCTCACCCACTTGTCTCTCCCAGGTGTCTCTACACATCTCCTCTATGACTTGCCTTCAAGTGCCCCCAAATTCTTGGGTGCCAACCAAGCTGGAGAAGCAAGTGCCGCTTTGACAGCCCACCCAGCAACTTGTCACTTAACTCCACCCCTTTTCACAGTAGCACCCTGGGAACTGTAGTTCAAAGTCACTGCATATAGGGTGTGGGGGAAATGGTGCCTATTCAATGCACTGCGTGGTCGCCCCTCCCTCTGTTGTGGAGATTTACCTCGGTGATGCTAGGAGCAGTTTGGAATCAATGTTACCAGGAAACTCAGAAACAAAGAGAAAATATAATTTTCAAACGCCTTGATCTTAATAATACATCTTTACTATCTTAGTAATTATTGAAGGACCCAAGAAGTTATCATTTTTTAATGATTTACTTCGCAAAATATTTATTGTGTTAGAAATGAAATCACGTTAGAAGAAATATTTATTAAACTTAAAAATAAGTGTAAACACATTACATGTTAAATAAATGGTAAAAGATATGAAAAATTTTATGTCCTCCGCTACAGAAATAATGTAGAGACCTAACATTTATATGGCATGATTTTTATGAATCTCTTCAATACTTGACTTGTAGAAGAGAACAATTTATTCTCATACTCACTTGTACATTCAATCTCTGGCTCTAATCTTTGAATGAAGTACAACTGGCTTTTACCAGTTTTGTACTTGGAAAAGGCAAGGGTATTTTAATTATTCGTGTCATTATATGTATTTTGAGGTACTGATACATATTCTTTGATACTACACTAAAGCTTTTAAATCAACATGTCTTAGAAATTAGTTTCTATGGAAAATTTCAAATCTTATCCATGAAATTTTGTACTTTATTTTATTAAATTTTTTTTTCATCCTGAACTTTGAGCAAATCTTTTACCCCTGTAAGATTTCATTCTATGAGTTGGTCATGTGGTAATTAATGATTCACTCAGACTGATGTCCCAAATACTGACATAACTCATTATACATTCTCAAAAGTTTTCATTTTTCATTATCTCCTCTTGTCTCAAAGGAACAACTAAGCATTGGGAACTTATTGAAATCACAGTATGGATGTAAGATTTCAAAAATTCTAATTTTCTTTTGAACGCTCAAGTTTTATTATTTACAAGAAATGTCAGTGGTCCCTTTAAAGTGACAGCATCATTCATTCAATTTTGAAAAAATGTCAACCACCAACCCCTCAGAGGAAGCATGGTTTCTTCTTCCATTCAAAATAATTGAAAATACTCTTTCCCTTGAAAAGTCCATCAAACTTAAGTAGATGTACTTTCCATTTTATCACATATGATATTACAATGATTTTCTTCCCAAGGTAAATATTTCATAAACTGTAATAGTTTTGTATCACTCCTCCTAGGACTGTAGAACTTAAGTGGAACTAGCATTCCCCCAGCGGCATGAGTTGGTAAAGGATGTGATGATGACGAGCATATCTAGTATAAGTAACACAGCAGGTGTCATGCATCATGATTTATGCACATTTCCCATATTGATTTACAATGCCAATGCTCATGTCAACACAGCAAAAAGGGCAATGTGATTATGCCAGGCTTTTGAAGACCCCAGCTACCCAGAGACCATACATTGGGTGTGTGTTAGGTACATATGAACTGAAAGTCCCCTTGCTCTCGGATGAATTTTCAGGTCAGGTCACATGGACATTCCACAAAGTCTCAATTGTGAGATTTGGCCAAAGTGATCCAGAACCAGTATTATCACAAGGCACCCTTCATCAGATGCAAATTCTCTGGGAAAGAAAGCACTCTTTTCCCAGGGCTCAAAGTTTGGAGAAAAAGAGAAATTGTTAACTTAAGGGATAAATACAGATACTTCTTATATCGGTCCCAGCTTTCCTTTGCAAGTTACAAATAACCTAATTCAAACTGGTTTAAACATTCAAGACCATTTATTGACTCTCACAAATGGTGCAAAAAAAAATGTTCTGGTGAAATTTGACCTATTGCTTCACTTCTGTCATGAAGGACACAGGGATATTGTCGTTTCTTCCTGTTTTTGCTTCCCTGGGGTGAGCATCCTCTTACAGTTACAAAGGGAAGTTAGTTTTCTTTGTGCAAAAAAATTCAGGAAACTGAACTCCCTACATTCTTGTTCACATTCTGGAAAAGACTTCTCTCTCTACTGTCAAATGAAATCCCTGGGTTTCATTTATATTATAAACCAATTTAGGTTTCAGGCCCGATCTTGTGCAACTACAGTGAGCAGGGTTAGACTGTGGAGTGACCAGAGCCTATGGTAATGGAAGTGGAGTCAGTTCCATACTAACTGCATGACTTTCATACAAGGCAGAGAGAGTGGCAGGGATTTCAGTGAGCATTGTCTTTCTGCTACACAAGTTCAAGGACTGAAGTACATTCCTATCTCAAAAGAATGGCTCCTCCAGAGAAGAACCCCAATTTTGGGACCTTCCCCTCAACCTCAGATTATATACTTTATGGAAATAGGTTTTCAGACAACTCTCCATCCTGCTGAATTACTAAAAAATATGTTCTACTGAAAAATCTAAAATAACAACTAACAGCAGGAGGAGCCAGATATCCCAGGCTGGTTTGCAGATGTTTAGGGAGCTGGTATCTCATCTTTGTCAGAATAAAGCAAGAGGAGTAGTCAGAATTTCACCGCTACTCCTGCCACTGAAATTTTTATAAGTGCTTTTTTGTAAAGTCAATGGTAAGATACAGTAATCAGTAAGTGATCAAAATTATATACCCCCACCACCATTCTCTGACACCTTGGTTATATAGCTTCTACCCAGGGATGAAGAGGACTTTTGATTTGACTGAAATATTCTTCCACTTCTGGCAAATAGAGGATGAAAAGGTTAATTATAATTACAGAAAATGGTGTCAATGTTACATTTCTCTAACACCTGAAATTGAGTATCACACCCAGCAGGTGACCCTCTCTCCTGTCTTTTTTTATTGCAATGAAAAGCATATTTCTTAAAATGTTATAGGATAGTAAGTATACATTTTGTTATATGTACATTATTGTATTGCAGAAGTATAGAATCCATTCATCTTTGCATGACTGAAATTTATTTGGATAGTATGATTGTGGATAGTAACTTCTCGTTTCCCCCCTCTCCAGCCTTTTTTCTGTTTTTATGACTGTGGCTTTCTAATATACCTCCCCTAAGTGGAGCCATACAGTATTTGTCCTACTATGACTGACATTTTACTTAGCATAATGCCCTTAAGATTCACCCATACTATAATTTATGACAAGATTTCCTTTTTATGCTTGAATAATATTCCCTTATAAGCATATGCCACATTTTCATATCCTTTCTTCTGTCAATGGTCAGTTGGATTGTTTCCATCTCTTGCCTATTGTAAATGATGCTGCAATGAATGGGGATACAAAAATCTCTTGGAAATTCTGATTTTAATTCTTTTGGGTGATTACTCAGAAGCGGGATTGTTGGATCAGATGGTAGTTGCTTTTCATTATTGAGGAAGCTCCACATTGTATTTCATAGTGACTGAACCATTTTACACTCCCATAAACAGTGCATGCTTCAATTTCTTCACATTCTCACCAATAAATGCTATTTTTTTATTTTTTACATTTGTCTGTTAGTTCATAATAGTAATTATAACAGGGTGTGATATGTCATTTGTATTTGATTAGCATTTCCCTTTTCAATGATGATGCTGAACTTTAAATATGCCTGTTGCATAAAATACATAGAAGAAAATCTGAGCAAAACCCTTCATGAATTTCACCTCAGAAATCCATTTTGGGAAACAACTATGGCTGGCAAAAAATGAAGGAAAACAAACAGCTGGGACTATATCAAACTAAAAAGTTTCTGCTCAGCAAAAGAGACAATAAACAAAACAAAAAGAAACCCAGCAGACTAGAGAAAATTTTTGCCCTCCAGACAAGTGACAAGGGTCTGATAACAAAGATCCACAAAGAGCTCCTACAGTTCAACAAAAAGAAAGCAAAAACCCAGTCAAAAAATGGGAGAACTTGAAAGATACTTCACCAAAGAGGAGATACAGATGGCTAATAGGCATATGAAAAAATGTTCCACATCACTAATAATCAGGGAAATGCAAATTAAAACCACACTGAGATACCATCTTACACTAGTAAGAATGGCCCATATAAATAAAACGGACAACAACAAATGTTGGCTCAGATATGGAGAAAAAGAAACTCTCTTACATTGCTGGTGGGAGTGCAAACTGGTCCAGCCACTATGGAAGACTGTGTGGGGAACCCTCAAACAATTGAAAGTGGACTTACATTTGACCCAACAATCCCACTACTGGGAATCTACCCAGAGGAGATGAAAACATTAATTCAAAAGGACACCTGTATGCACATGTTCATTGCAGCTCTGTTTACAATTGCCAAGATTTGGAAACAAACCAAATGCCCTAAAACAGATGATTGGTTAAAAAAATTGTGGTACATATACATGATGGAATACTATGCACCAATCAAGGAGGACAAACATATGTCATTTGCAGCAACATGGATGGAACTAGAAAGACTCATTAGCAGAAACAAGTCAAAAAGAAAAAGAAACACAGGATGGTCTCATTTATATGATGGATATAGGGAAAAACAAATGAAGAAGAAAAAAAAAAGACAACCAATGGGACTGAACAATGGAGCCAGAGAGGAGGAGGATGAAGAAGGTGGGGGAGGTGAAGAGCACAAAAGATCAGGATGGTTAACAGGTGTTAGTGAAGTGGGAAAGTCCCAGGGTACACAATAACGCAATAATGTAATATAAATAAAAATACACATATATATGCAAATTTAAAAAATGCCTGTTGCCCACTTGTATATTTTGGAAAAAATATCTATTCAAGTCCTTTGCTCATTTTTAAAATTGTATTATTTGGTTTTTTTCCCACTGAGTTGTAGGAGTTCATTACATATTTTGGATACTGAGTCTGATCAGATACACGGTTTGCCAAGTATTTTCCCTTATTCCATCAGTTGCTCCATCAGTTGCCTTTCTACTCTGTTAATTGTTTTGTTGTTCAGAAGGCTTTTAGTTTGATGCAGTCCTAATACTCTATTTGCTTTTTGTACATTTTCAATATCATATCCAATAAATCCATTGCTAAAACTAATGCTATGGCATTTTTTTCATTATATTTTCTTTAGATTTATAGGTCTTATGTTAAAGTCTTTAACTGACCTTGAGTTTCTTGTATATGGTATAAGATAGGGTTCTAATTTCATACTTTGGCATGTGGATATCCAGTTTTCCCAGTGGCACTTTGTGCAGTCCTTTATTACTATGTGTTCTTGCCTTCTTGTCAAGATCAATTGACTGTATAGGTGGGGCTTGTTTTTGAACTCTTATTGCTCTTCCATTAGTCTATATGTCTATAACTGTCTTTATGTCAGTACCATACAATTCTGATTATTGTAACTTTGTAATGTATTAGAAATGTATCAGAATATGTGAAACATCAAGATATCTTTTCCATTGCTTTAACTCTGGAGTCTTTTGTGATTCTACATGAATTTTAGGAATTTTTTTCTGTCTGTGCAAAAAAAAATGCCATTTGTCTTTTGACGAGTTATATTGAATGTGAATTTGTAGTTAACTTTGGGTAGTACGGATATTTTATCTATATTAAATGTTCATAGTAAACACAGGATGTCTCGTATATTTTTGACTTGCTTTCAGTACTGCTTTGCAGTTTCAGTATATAAATCTTTTGCCTCATTGGCTAAGTTCCCAAATATGTCAGTCTTTTTGATGTTATTTTACATGGGATTGTTTTCAGATGGTTTGTCCTGTTTTGATACAATGTTTTCCTCAGTGTCAGCAAAGGCCAGACACCCAGTGTCTTTCTTGCAATGTTCTGCTTGAAGTGACTTGATTCAGTCCTTCCCCAATATAAACACTGGCCAGTCTTGACTTCTGTGTTCCTCAGACGCTCTATTCAATCAGAAGGTCTCCCTGATGCCCCAAGATCATTATAATAAAAGGAAAGCCAATCATTGTTATCTATGTCAAGGGGGATATATTTGAGTAGCTGACTCCTATGTGTTTTCAAAATTTAATGATTGCTTTATTCTCCTTTATTGTAGAACTTCATTCTAGGATTTTGTAGGACTTGTTTTCATCTAAGTTATTGTTCTAAATCAAATATAAAAAAAATTGTCAAAGTCTGGTATAGCTTCTGTTCTTTGTCCTTTGTACTCAAAGTGACACAGCAAATCTCAATCCTCCTGTGAAAGATTACACCAGAGGGTATTTTTTTCTGACTTGTCATGGGAGCTGACACTTGGAAAGGGGCCCTAAGCTGTCTGACTTCACCCTTCAGTCCTGCAGGCCTCAGGGTTATTCATTATGGATGAGGTTTCTTATCCATAGAGAGACAGGCCAGGAAACTGCCTCATTAGGAGTAAAAGCTGAGGGGGCCTGAGGAAGATGGCAGGTGTCTGTGATCCTGTCAGCTGCCTAGAAAGAGAGCTCAGAGCTCCAGGTAGGAGGTCTGAGCCCCTGGAGTGTTGGCATGTTGGGGACTATCAGTGTTCTGCCAGGGAAGGCTGTGCAGAAAGCCCTGGCAGGGTACAGACTGCAAGCACAGCCTCAGGTTCAGATATCATTGACTTTCTCACCTGCATAACCAAAGTAAAGGACCACGAGAACATGAACTGCACCAAGCTTGCTTATGTTTTTCTTTAATTAAAAGCAAAGATAATGACCAAAAAGAGGCTAGCTCTTAAAATCTAAGCGTTATGCAGATTTTAAAATGGAATTAAATTAATAGTTGTAATAAAGCAGTTGCAGTCCCATTACTCAAAGTCTTATTCAAAGTTAACACTTCTGATATTTTCGTATATTGTCTGCATAGCCTTTCTTTTTCCTGATGTATGTAATGTGAGCAAAAATAAAAATGCACACTTCCTTGCTCACATTGAAAGTGGGTAAAAAGAGACTTTTTGACTTGACTTAACTGTTTACCTCTATCCACTTGCTTCTCTCTCCAAAGCAGGCTACAAACAGTACTTAACTGCAATTACCTTTAACCTTAACTGGATACTCTCTCATTTGCCTGCTACTCTCTACAAAGCAGGCTACACACTCTTCATTAGCATTTTCACTGATTACCTTTACCATTGATATGCAAAAGCCAGCCAACTGCTCTCTGCTTTCAGCT
>PVHY01009925.1:0-54112 GCA_004024945.1 Uropsilus gracilis
GGAGGGAGGGAGGGAGGGAGGGAGGGAGGGAAAAGAAAAGAAGTTTAGAAATAGAAATGGAAAATAAAGAGATCAAAGATTGAAAATACATATATTGACAAATTTAGCTAAGTATTGATTAAAAATAACAATAAGGACAAATTTATTCATTCTTAAATGATAACTTAAATTCTGTGCAGCAATCACATAACATTGGCCATTTAGTGGTCTGTGGTATGCAACTAAAACTATTTTGTTCAGCAGCAACTGGAGTTATTTATATTTAGAGTTTAAGGTGAAAGATTAGTATTAGCTAGTTTGAATTTAAAATAAAAATAATAACAGAAAGGACAAATTCATCATGATAAAAAGTCCCACATGCAGTCTAGAAAAAAAGAATGTTTGAACATGCTTTGCTTTGCACAATCCATGCGAGTGCCTTCTACATGTATTTAGTGCAATATATTGTTACGAGTCATTTTACAACCCTGACTGAACAGTGATTCTGAATAAAGTAAAATAGCACATTTAATATATATAACAAATCTCTCATTTCGTGTATACGGAATATTTTTGTACAGTTTAATCAAATGTAATTTGACAGTCTTCACATTAAAGAATATTAGGGAATCCTAGGCACCAGGAATACCTCTGGCTATCAGTATGTTCCTCTTGATTTCTTTTGATTGCTTTGACCTACTTAAATATGTCTACTAAGATACATGAGAAACAATCCAACTCTTTCAACTGTCAGTAGAAATTGTCTTGTTTAGTACTATGAATCGAGACTGATTTTTTGGTAAATGGTCTTTTAAATATATGTGTGTGTGTGTGTGTGTGTGTGTGTGTGTGTAGTGAATTTTCTTTTAGAAAATTTGTATAGTAAACCTGTAAATCATGGTATAGTCATAGAAGGAAAATAGTTCTTGGAGCCTAAATTTTCTCAATTAGCAATACCAAAACTTTGTCAAAACCCTTATTTGTCCTATTACTTAAAATGTAAAACTAGTGTTTAATCTACATTTAGCAGTGTCCTCAAACCCTGGCATTATTAAACTTGCTTAATAAACTTACTGAAGTTCTTCTTTTCAAAGACCAGACTGCCTGATGAGGAACTGCAAAAAATTACAGTTGCTGTTGCCATTTATACACTATCATCTATAGAAGAATTCACAGCGCTGTCAACCCATGAATATTACCACTCTGTGAAGAATTCTTCTGGGGACTATTCTTCCCTTCAAACAGAAGTTTGAATAGAGGAAAATAAAATGATTTCTGTTTCTTTTATCACATACTACAGTAACCAAAGACAAATAGTAAAAGAAACCTCAAGATTTGAGGGCATTAGGTGTTTTGATATGTTGAACTCCAGAATGCTACACAGAGATTTCCAAGCCATATGCAATATACAGTATATTGGACACATTTTAATATAGACTATGTATTTTTAACACAGAAAAGGAGCCTTTCCAAGTTTTTGTATAAACTAGCATTCATATAAGAATTTAGCAAAGACACTTTCCACCTTGAACAGAAAGGTTTTGTAGTTATGTTTTTTCCTTTTGAATCACACCTACTACTTCTGTTGGGTCTGTGCTTCAGTCTAATTGAAAATGAAATATCTCTAAGTTGGAGAAACATAGGACATTCAGAGCCTAAGGCATGACTCACAACGTAATTCCACCAGTAATATTTTTATGGTGGCAGAAAGTGGAAAAACATAGATATTTTCACTTGTAGTACTAAATTTAATTCATAAAGTTTAGTAGCAATATTTCTGAGGACAGAGAAAAGTCAGCTTTCAATATAACTAGGCCCAAAAAATATATACATTGCTGTGCAGAAATTGCCTACTCAAAATCTCAAACTATACAGACTTTATGGTCCTGAAAGAGTGAAGATATAGATGGTTTGTAATATGTCACAGATTGCAAAAATATCAAAAAGGTTTTCTAGGGTTAACTTAGCAACCTAAAATCAAAGAACAAAGAATAGATGTTTTTCAATTTGTATTAGTCTGTCATTCAGAATAAATTGATAGGATTCCAATTTTTCTAATGTTCTGAATAGCTATTATGAGGTCTATAAAAACAGTTTAGAGATTAGGTGATCTAAAATAAATGAAATTATTTTTTAAGAGGATATAGAAAAGGGAAGGAAAAATCTTGTTTTGTGATATTATACACCTATATGTTATCTGCGAATATGCAAAGTATTGATTCATTTGAAACTATCATAGTCATGAAGTAAGTGTAAAAATGAAGAAAATTCCTCCTAAAGAAAATAATAAAAGTATCACCTTGTTGTTTTACCTATACTAGGGGGAAAATGGAAACAAATTCAAATGTTTAATGAAAGACTTCAAGAAGGGATTTTAGTTTGCTTTATAATATCCAACACCTGAAATAAAATAATGGTACGCTTTAAAAATACATTAAGAGAAAACTAATTTCATTTACAATTTAAATAAAATACTTTAGCTCTTCATATTCAAAGTATTTTATATATTTTCCATGATCTCTCTGATTCCAAATCCTACTTCACCTTAGAAACAAATAGCCTTTCCCTTATATTTAGATCCAATGTTCTTCTACTTTTTCAGAAGCTTAGTAAATAATTTGCTTTATTAATAGTCTCTAGTTTTTTGTTTTTTTTTTTAAGACTAGGTCTCCTTATTTTGCCCAGGGAAACGCAGACTCACGTTGCCCGGAGTACCACATACTCAAGCAATCTCCAGCCTCAGCTTCCCAGGTAGCTGGGATTACAGGCACTTGCCACCATGCCCAGCTATTTTTTTGAGACTAGGTTTCACTGTGTTGCCCCAGGTGGGTCTCCAACCCACAGACTCAAGCGATTCCTACTTTCCGCCTCACTTCTCTTCGTAGGCTGCGATTAAAGGCATGCTCCACGGTGCCCGGCCCTAAAACATATATTCTATACAAAGTGATAGCTATAGATACTTATCACATATATATTATGATATATATCACATTTTCATTATCAATTCATTCAGTGACATTTAGTTTGTTTGCATGTCTTGGTTTTTATGGATAATAAATAGCATTATAAATATTGCTGCAGTAAGTATTGGAGTACACATTCTTTTCAAATTAATGCTTTTCATATTCTTTGGACAAATACCCAGAATTGAAATTGCTGGATCATACTAGTTCATCATAGATCATACTAGTTGCTGGATCATTCTAGTTCTACAGGAGGCATCTTGGACATGAATCCTTCAGTTCCAGTACAATCTTCAGGTGACTAAAATTAAAATCTGAAAATCAACAATATAAATTCCAAGAACCAAAATGAAAAATAAGCAAAACTGATGATCTACAAGTGACCAAATAGTCATATAAGTAAATAAGCAATTTGCTGATAACATAATACATATTACAATAATTATCTGTTAAATTTGGAAAAATTTTAAATACTTAATAATATTTTGCTAATAAAACTCTTTGTGAGTCTAATTGAATGCAATCTAATTGAATAGATTCAATGTAATCCTTATTATAGCTCCAATGGCATTTTTTTCACTGAAAAAAAACTCCTTAAATTTGAATGGTGCCACCAAAAACAAAGCAATTCTGGGAAAGAAGAGCAAAGGCATCACGCTCCCTAATTTCCAACAAGATCATCTTAATATTGTCAAAAGTTTTATTGACATAAAAACAGACATATAGATAAATGGAACAGATTAGATTGCCCAGAAATAAACCTACATATGTATGATAACTGACTTTACTAAATAAGAACCAAAAACATACAGAGGGGAAAGAAATATCTATGCAATATTAGTAATAGGAAAACTGGGCTAGACACACACAAAAGAATGAAACTAGAACACTATCTTACTAGACCACCATACATAAAAGTCAACTCAATATGGACTAAAGACTTGAAATTCAAGAACTGAAACCATAAAATTCTACCATAAACTCCTAGTAGAAAACACAATAAGTTCCTTGACATAGGTCTTAGTGGTGATTATTTGGATGTGATTCCAAAAGCAAAGGTAATAAAAAGCAAAAATAAACAAGCAGGGCTAAAGCAAACTAAAATACTTCTGCATAAGAAAAGAAAGTCATCAACAAGTGGAAATGCAACCTACTGAATAGGAAAAAATGTTTACAAATTATGTATCTGATATGATATTAATATACAAAATATATTTTTTTAAACTCATACAACTCAATACAAAACAGCAAATTAAAATGAAACTAAATAGATTAGAAATGAACAGAAGATCTGAATAGTCATTTCCTCCAAGAAGACATACAGATGGCTAACAGGTACATGAAACTATGCTCAGCATCACTAATCATCAGGGAAACGCAAATCAAAATGACAATGAGAGATCATCTCACATCTGTTAAAATGACTGTTAACATAAAAGATAGGAAATAAGAAATATTGCAAGGATGTAGAAAACAGGGAATGTTAATTGGTGTAGCCACTATGGAAAACAGTATGGAGGCTCCTCAAAAAAACCTGTCATTTCCACCACATTCTACCTTTTAGAAGAAGTGAGTCACTATTGGAGTATCCCCCACACAAGGGAACAGAAATTAAACCCCATCCTTTGAAGAAAAATGAATGTCAAAATATTTTGGGTATTTTTTAAGATCACCACAGGAAATATTTAAATATCTATTTTATAAAGTTTGGTTACATTACGTATGACCGCTATCTCCAAATATTTTTATAGCATCTCCTTTCCATGAAAGAATAAAATTAAAATAGACTTAAAATATGAATTCCATTTCTTTTCCTATAACATACATATGTGTATATAATAGTGTATTTGTCACCAAATGTGTACATTTTTTAAATTTTAAATGAGATTAAAAAACAACCTAAGTGGAGGTGTTAATATTGTCTTCCCACACCCCAATGAATCATCTTGAGACCCATTAAAGTGAATGTACTAATTTAAGAGAAGGCTGAAATGCAAGCAGTCATTGAAATGTGAAGTGGTTCCATGAATACAAATAAGGAAAAGGTGTTCACATACAGAAAAGCAAAATGCCAAACATATATATAAGTTGCTTCCATCTTTGTAAAAAGCATGTACATATACAGACAAAATCTTTGTAGGACTATAAATGAACCCTTAGGAATTATTATCTGTGGGGAGAATTAGACTGAAGTGGAGGGGAGGGAAGTTATATTTATCTTTTTATTTATTATGTAACATTTAGATTTTATGTGTATACTTTCATTTTTATAATTTTTTAATGTGGAAATGAATATAAAATAAACAAAACTCAATAAAACATTGAGGAAAGGACATAGAAAACAGTTTTCAGGGAAAAAATGCTTCTTAAACATTTTTTTAATGTTTAGCCTCATTTAAAAATAGGAGAGATGTAAATCCAAACTAGATAGAGTTACTGCTCTTCATTTATCAGATTGGCAAATACCCTAAAGTTGATTACACATTCTCTTGGCAGGAGAAAGAGTCACGTTCATTCATTGCTATTAGGATTGTAAATGGATATAACCTTGTGGAGGGTCATTTGGCAATATCTACAGACATTTAAAATGCTCATACCTTTGATCTAGCAAACTCACTTCTAGAAATTTATCCTACTGACATATGAAAAATCATATTTCCAAGGTTATTTGTTGCAGTAGGTTAATAAAAGCAAAAGATTGATATTAACCAAAATGTCCCTTAACAGGTGTCAAGTAAAATAAATGATGGTATACCCATTCTATATAGTATGACACAGCTATGGGCAAGGATAAGAACCTTATTACTGTTATGCATACAAGCTCAAATACATATTAAGTGAAGAAAAGGCCAGAACACTGTGTATAATGTTACATAGTGTAACATATTTGGATAAATAGGGGGAAAATATATATTCATACTTGCTTTTATATATATATATATATATACACACATAAAACTAGGGGAAGGAGCTAAAAGAAAGTAGCTGACAGTAGGAAATAAAACTGGGTGGATGACAGAGAGGGTGGGCAGATTGTCATTCTCCGCACTTTTATTCTTTTTGATCTGATCTTTGACCATGTTAATGCATTATTTATTAAAATACATAAAATAAAATAGTATAGAAAATGATACTGGCTGACACCTAATAGTCACCTGCCTTGTGCTAAACATGCCACTACTGTTTTACATATTATTTTATTTAATTCACATATTTCACAGATGAAGACACTAAAATCCAGAAAGACTAGGAAGGACCCCTCAGTGGTCAGGGGTGGGAATGAGTTATTTTCCCAAGAGGTCTAGGCCAGATGCTTTGCTACTTCTAGCAATTAAAGGATAGTAATAGCAACATATTTGTTAGAAGACACAGTTATGATTATTCACTCTTTACAACAATCAACAATTATCTATATGAAACAATTGCTTTCTGTGATATTAAGAGAACTTACAAATGTAGTCACCAGGGATACACTAGACCAGACAATATGACATGCCGATTGTAGCCTGATTCTACCATAACTTTAAAGTCCCTTGGCCTTTATTTCTACATGTAGAAGATAGACTATGAAATTAGTTAAGTTTCATTCCCAAACCCCAACATGTGATGAACCCGAATCACCTGGATGATCACTGGTGCTCCAGCTTTGAGGTATTCACCCTTTTCTGTAAAATCAGATTAAGTGGTTCTTGTACCTACCTTACCATGCCAGCGTCTAGCCATCTGTATCTTCCTTCCAGAGATTGGACTTCAGACAATAGGATTGATGATCCACCTCTAAGCCAGGCCACATGAAAGCCCACTCCTTTGCTCTTGCCATTTGCATCAGCGTGCTGCAGTCAAGTTTCTGTCCCTTACAGTTTGTTTCATCCTATAAAAGCTTAAAAAGTGGCACCTCCTCCTGTATCCTGCCACTGTGCTACTAACAGAAGAGCAGACTTTTTCAGGTATTGCTGAAGAAATGTAAAACAAACATAGACAACTGCAAATTAATAATGAGGGATTGTCCTACTGTATATGAAATGTCCAAATCACTTTGCTACGTGAGGAAATCAGAGTAATAATGCCTCTGAATAATATGAAACAGGAGAAACTTCCCACTTTCTGAGGTCCACTGTTAATAATCAAACTCTCTTTAGGAAAAATACAATCATTTGTTATTAGAAGTGGGAGGTTGAAGGCAGAGAACTTAGGTTTTAGATTGAATGAGTATTGCTCTGTAGGCTCTTAATAGTGCATGACCCAAAGATGTAGCTACTGGAGGGTTCAAGAGCTTTCTATATTTAATCCCCCGAAGGTCATAAACTTGATAAAGAAGGAGAAAGCACAGAAAACAGCTCTTCGTTTTACCCTAATTAAAACATCTCCTCTGTAATAGGGAAAGCAAAGTCTTCAAGTTTCCATGTAATTTAAAATCCCCTCTATCAACATTGTGACAGAGCAAGAAAATGTACAAACCCTTGGAGCAAGACAATGAAAATAGATTACTGTCCTATGCAAGTAGATGTAAATAGCTTCTGGTAGTTTTTTTGTGGTAGTTTTGTTGTTGTTGTGTTGTTGTTGTGTGGTAGTTTGGTTGTTGTGTGTTTTCTGGTAGTTTGGTTGTTGTTGTGTTGGTTTTTTTTTAATTTTTTTTTTTTTTATGTAAAGCAGGTCATCTAAAAGCCTTTTTCAACATTCTTTGGTTGTAACATTGATAAAGGGCAGGGGAGGGGAGGAGCCATTCCCAGCCAACCCCAGAGCAGAGTTTGCACACTCTCACCATGTCTGTGTCATTTTTCTCGGGGTATTTTGGTTTGCCACCACATGCAAAAGATGCTCTAGTTAGGGAGTTAGTGTGTCTACATTGTCCCAGACTGTGTAAGTGCGCATGTGAGACATGGCCTGCTTTGAAATAGAATCCTTTTTGGGGTTCAGTCTTTTGTCCTGAGGATCCAGGAGAGGCACTGGGTACCTGCAACTGAAACTGGAATACATGAATTGGAAAATGAACGAATGAGTGCATTGTTATTACACTGCTTGAGTCTTTATTCACAAGTTGGTGATATTTTTGTGACAGATAATATGCTCTAGGAATTTAACTTTTGTTTCTACCAATTAGCATACAGTAAAATTTGTCTCATTTTACAGCTTTTTCCATAGCATAACAGATTCTAAGAACTTACTGGTGATGTTGTACAGATGTAGAAGTAAATATACCAGTCAAATGTTGTTTAACTCCACAGGATAGCTTTTCCAGAATTGAAGCTATCTCAGTCCTTTGTTAACAATGGTAAGAATGATTTCATTTTATCAATGATGAGCTACAGCTAGTCTCTCAAAATCATTTTAAATGACCACTTGATGAATTGAAAGGCCAAAAGTTGCCTACATGGCATCTTCCAGATATTTAATGATGTCAGCAGTCTCTCGGGTTGCTTCCCACACTTTGTATTATTTTCTATTAACCCTCCACATAAGGCCCTAAATCATGGTTAGGAGTGTTAGTACCACCCTTTTAGAGTTTCCACTCCAGGTATTCTCAATCACCCATGTCTGTTCTTCTCTGGGGGCTGGCATACCCCATGAGTTTAGTCAGTGAAAAGACAATTATGGCAGGGATGACTCTGTTTTTTCCTGGGCTCATCACTTCATCTTCCAGTCCCCAAATACAAATATTCCATGATATTTCCTTAAACTATACCTTGCTTTCCTGGTGATTTCAGGTGCTTCTAATCACATGTAGTAATTTTCCAAAGAGGAACATACTAGATTGTCTCATGCCCAGTGGATTCAAACTTGGGTGTGAAGTCCAGTACCCTAGCAAATATGGGCAAGGACAAAGTTACTTGGAGTCAGACTTGAGGAAAAGACTCTCCTCTCCCCACACCTGTGGATTCCTGCAGGAGAGCTGTCATCTTGACGTCATCATTTCATCAGAGATAGGAGGCAACAGGTAGACCCTTTGTCAGGAAAGTACGAAGACACCATGAGTGGGCAACCTCTCCATCAATAGGGTGTACAGTGAGGCATCAGCTTTCAGAACAAGAAGCAGAATGGTATCCAGTTTAGAAACTCAGGTGCCTGTCAACTGTCATGTTGGTCATGCCATTTTCTCAAATAATCCCAAATCGTGAGTTTGAGCGTTAAACGAGTGCTTATATGTAAGGTGCTTATAACCATGACTGGCACACAGTTAACTGCTCGACAAATGCATTAATAGCAATTCATTGATATTACCTTACTTTTGCTTCTTAAAAATCTGGTGCCCTTGGTCTGGGACAAGTTTTCTGACTCATATCGGGTTTCTAAGAGGCCTGGATGTGTTGTTATCATCCCAATATTATGGATCTCTTGTAAGAGACAGCAGCTGTTTGGGTGTTAGGAGTATAATTGCCTACCCCAACAGGTGAGGTGTGATACAAAAGCCATAAATTTCCTACTTAGTAACTTCTTTTTCTATTCTTTGATGTAAAAACTTTTTATTGCCACTATGTCAAATTTATTTTATATTGGCTTAAAATTAAATGCATTATTCTCGTAGTTTTAGGTACTAGAAGTCTAAAGTCAAGGTGTTGGTAGCTCTGTGTGCCCTCTAAACACTTCGGGGACAATCTATCGCTTTGTGTATTCCAGTTTTTGCTGGTCACCTACATTTCTTGATTTATAATCCATTCCTTCATTTTCAAATGCATCTTACTCTAAATTGTATTATATTTTTGTTGAGGTGATATTCATTTGCAACATTGTATATGACTTAAGAGTAAAGATTCATACCTCTTAAAAGTATCTCACCACACCACACCCATCATCAATGCACTTATAATCCTTTTTTCTTAATTTATTTTTATTTTGTATATACATTATATTATTTTCTCCAAGACAGTTTTCTAAGAACAAAGAAATCAGAGCATTCTGCTAACTCTGGTTACTCCTCTCCCTCTGCTCCATTATCTAGATGAGCAGTTTGGATGGGTGGGAGAAAGAAAGCAATGCCATGCACTCCCATCAAGTAGCTCATGACAAAAACAGATGCCAGCTTCAGTGAGTTCTGATCTTCACTTGAGGAGCCTGTGGGAGCCTGTGGGTCAAAACGCCTCCTTAATAGGTACAGAAAGGGATGGGCGTCTAGCTTGTCATTGTCCTTGTCATTCTCTGTGGAATCTGGAGCTACTGAGTGCCAATTGCCCTCAGCTTTGGGCTTTTAGGTCAGAATCATGAGACAATAAGGAAATGTCCCATTTGACATCCTGTTCCGTTTATACCCGTTTTGCCCTAGTGACTTCTATACATCTGAATGCCTTTGAAAACTTCACATCACCTGCAACATGTCAGGAAAGCTATACGCAATGAAAGAAGGAACTCTGAAGAGTCTCTTTTGGGGTCAGCCGACAGGGGAAATAGCATAGCACTGAGCATGAAGAATGGCCACTGAACAAATTTAACCAAAGGCAAGTTGTCTTGGCTCAGAACTTCCCAGAAAGAGTAAATAACAAATAAAATTGACTCAATTCATTTTGGCAGCCAAGAGATAGATTTCGATTTGTTTTCCTCCTGTCCTGGAGAGAATAATGTGTTTTTGTTTTGTTTTTAAGCAAAGGGAAAAAAATAGATGAAAGAAGGAGGGCAAATCCCAGGTCAGTTTTTAAATAAATCCTCTGCTTTTTCCAAAAGCAGTGTTGAGTTCACATCAGGCATTGAAAAAAAAAAGAAGAAGAAGAAGAAGAATACAGAACAGACAATTGAAAATTTAATCAACTGGGTCCTGTGTAACATCCACAGGATTTTATGAAAAGAAAATCTAGTCAAAATGGAAACATCCCTTCCTTGAATGGGGAGAGACTAAGAAGAGATGATGTATTTGCTCCTGCCTGGCAACAGGTTCTTTACTATGTTGCACACAAGGTAATAAAATAATCAAGGTTGCCTTTGGGCTTAACATATCCCTAAGCTCATACCATACAGTAAGAGTAGATTATCAACCCGTATTTTAGAAAATACATTGCCTTATGTCTTAGTTTGGGATTTATACATTCATCATTTCCTACATCAGCTATATTAACAACGCTCCTTTCTGCTAATAATCAAAAGAAATTATGAATTTCTTATAAGTGTAGTATAATTATCACTTATACCTTACAAAATATGATTTGCTGCCCACACATTACTATTTTATCTAGCCATTTAGCCCCAGATAATGATCCTTTATGAGTCAAGACCACAACTAGGAGATTTCTTATCTCATGTTCCTCTGGATCCTTGAAAAAATAATATAGAAAGCCTGCAGTATAAAATCAGGCCTAAACTTAATTATCTTGCAGCCTATTTCCTAAGTTTAATTAACTTTTCTGAGTGGTTTCTACCGCACTGAGGACCAGGCCCGTTTTGTATTATTTAGTGTCATAATTTCTCCACTCTCAGTTCCAAGGACACCACAAACTCCCTTCAGTCCTAATTGCCATGCCAAATGCAGGGATATGAAAACTGAAAAACAGCTATAACAAAAATTAAGAATGTGCAGCTATGCATACTAATATAGGGGCAGGAATCTATGAGAGTGCTATCTATAATCCCTTCTAGCCTTTAAATGAACTGACTTTAAATATTTAATTATCTTGTTAAGTAAATTCAGATTATGGATTCAAATCCTCATCATTACAGATCATCAGGCGGTTGCAGAAGGAGAATAAATTCAAGCCAGGCCAACAATCTTTCATAAACTAGAATTTGACACAGTTTGCATTTCACATGGCCTCTTTCTTGGCACTTATGTGTATCACTTGTCTGGACTCTGAAAAGACTGCAGGAGACATGGTATCCTGCCTCTGAAGAGTGTACTCTTATCCCCCCAGACTGGGAGAGTGAATGTGGCCTTTGGAATCCAACAAACTAAAGTCAATCTGGGGTACTGCAACATTAGCTCGGTGGCCAGAAACAATGATCCAATCTCTCTCCTAACCTAGATTGTCCAACTGTGGAATGCAAGTAAAGGAAAATGCCCCACTGAAGGGGGGTAAGGAGTTGATAATTAAATGAGATATTAATGGATTTCCTTACCTTCCCCTCTCCCCTTGTCAAAGATTTTAGGAGTGAAAATAGTTCTGTCCTGTGAAAGTTGTATATTAACTTTTAACATGCAAAGGACAGAAAGAGAATAGGAATTAGAAAATGAACATGAAAGAGGAGGGGACTTCTGTTAGAACAAGAATTAAGAAAAAAAAAATAAGTAGACAAAAGTTTGTGAAGCCCTAAACACTGGGTGTTTTTTTATTTGTTTTTTTTACACTGTTATCTGCCCTGGGGTTGAAACACTGTATTTATAATACAAAATAAATACACAGAAGAGGCAGTAAAGGGAGGAAGAAAACAAAAGAACATAAAAATTCCAAGACATGCTGATGTAAAGTGCAAAAAAAGAAGGTCACAGCCTCTCAGAGAATCTATCGCTAAAACAAAGGAAAATTCAGAGAGGAGACAGGAGCATGCCTAGGTTGCCTTCTCAGTTCCAGGTCACACGTGCATATTTACCTATGGTGTCAGTGTTGCTCTGAAGGCAGGAGGAGCCTTGGAAATAGTGCAGCCCCACTTCCACAAGGGAAATGGAGCATAGGTGGATGTCAATTCTAATGGGCAGATGACTGACCAGGTGAAAGCAAAGGACCATCACTGTTGCTCTTTGTCTTCAGAAGATGCGTGATGCCCCAGCTCTGACTAACACCAATGGTAAAGGCCTGATACTTGCAATGTTCCTCCCTAAGTTTAGAGTCCAGACTCTAAACACTGCGTGCCACTGTGTGCTCCTGTGCCAAACACTGAGGATATCGGGGTAAACTAGGCAATGACATGGCAAAAACTAGGGTGACAGTGTGACGTGCACCTCACCACCACCCTTTGTCCCTTTCCCTCCTCTCCCCCAAATTCTTTATTGATGTCCACAGTGATTGACTAGGACTCCATAATGTGAGTATTGTCTGTCAATACAGACATGTAGGCTGCTTAATGCCCTAGCTATTCTAAATAATGGGGCTATGCACATTGTGGAACATGTGGATTTTTGTCTTGATGGTTCCATATTCTTTGGGTAGATACTCGAGAGTGGGGTTGCTGGGCGCAGGGTGAGTGGGTCAGGCTTTTTCCTCCATCAGCCTTTATTACCAGCACCTATGGTATTGCGTCCTCCCTGTGGTTGTATGCCTAGGTCCAGAGGTATGCGTATGGTTAAGTGTGCACACCTGGGAGAGGAGATTGTGGGTAAAGGAGTCAGAGACCACAAGAGAACCCCAGAAAGAAAGGTTGGAGAAAAAGTTGAAGATTCCTCTTTGGAGAAGAGTCTTTTTAGTTCTCCCCATTTTTTGATTGGGCTTCTTGTTTTGCTTTTGTTTAGTTGTGTGATTTCCTTGTGGCTCTTCATTATTAAACCCTAATCACTCTTGTGGAGGAAATACAAATGGCCAACAGGCACATGAAGAATTGCTCAATGTCACTAGCAATAGGGGAAATGCAAATTGAAACCACTTTGAGATACCACCTTACACCAGTAAGAATGGCCCACATCCAAAGAACGGGCAACAACAAGTGCTAACAAGAATGTGGAGAGAAAGGAACACTCTTACACTGCTGGTGGGAATGTAAACTGGTTCAGCCACTACAGAAAGCTGTGTGGAGGTTCCATGAAAATGAAACTATCATTTGACCCAACAATTGCTCTCTTGGGAATCTACCCAAAAGAGACCTTTGTACCTT
Organism: Uropsilus gracilis; assembly: GCA_004024945.1. Lineage (NCBI taxonomy): Eukaryota > Metazoa > Chordata > Mammalia > Eulipotyphla > Talpidae > Uropsilus > Uropsilus gracilis. Next base: position 13,665 of record PVHY01009925.1, read on the forward strand.
TGTGGGTACAAAGGGACACCTGTGCTTGAATGTTTACTGCAGCACTATTTATAATTGCAAGGACTTAGAAGCAACCTAAATGCCCCAAAACAGAGGACTGGATGAAAAAGATGTGGTATATATACACAATGGAATATTACTCATCAATTAAAAATGACAAATTTGATGATTTTATGATAACATGGATGTACTTAGAAGAAATCGTATTAGCAGAAACAAGTCAAAAATAAAAAGACAGAAACCAAATGGTTTCACTAATATATGGGATATAGGGGGAAAATAAATAATAAAAGTCATGAGGAAAAGTCAAAACAAGCTAACCACCAAACTGAAACACACAACTTGGGGACAGGGGGGAAAGAGAGGGAACGGGGGGGGGGGGTGAATCCCTGGGATTACAAAAATGTGAAATTTATATACAAATAAATTTTAAAAAATTTTAAATGAATAAAAAAAAACAAAAATAAAAACACAAGAGTCCCCAAAAAGAAAAAAAAGAGTTGAAGCTTCCTGGGGAGAGTTGGGGGCTCACCTGCCTCCCAGCGTCCCCACCACCACCCCTTTGCCCCCTGACCTGGGGCCCTGTCCTGCCTGATGTGTCTGTGTAACTGCTAGAATGAATAAAAAAGGTAGGCAGACTGGTGAGACTGATGCTTGCTAAACAAAATGAGGCTGTTTCTCTTACACTGGGTTGTGGTATTTACTTTTTCTTTAGGTTTTTAAAGTAAATCAAGATTGTTTTCCATAATGGCTAAACTCATTACATTCCCATCAGCTGTGAAATATGGTTCTCTCTCTTTCTCCAAATCCTCTCTAGACGGTCTTTTTAATATGTACCATCTTCACAAGCATGAGATGGTGTCTCGTTATGGGTTTTGCCACATCTTTCTCATTAGAATCAATGATTTATAATCTTTCATATTGACGTCTGGTTACCCTTGTTTATATCTGCTCTCCATTTATTACTGGGATTGTTTGGTTTCTTATTGTATGAGTTTTTTATACAGCTTGGATATTAATCCCTTATCAGTGAAATATATATGTGGCTATTTTCTCACATTCAATAAGGTATCTTTTTAATTATTTATTTCCTTTTGCTAATGATACAACTTTTCGTTATCACTGCTACTGCTGTTCTCACACAGTGGTAACTGTTCTTACAGTGCTCTCTATTTTCAGTACAACTCGAATAATTGGCCTTAAGATTATACTGAGCTGCAGAGGACTTTGTACCTGAAGTTCTGCCCAGTGTCTCCTTCCCAGCCTCCCACACACTCCGCTGCACAGGTCTTAAATCATCCTACACACCCTACTCTTGTACCTGCCAACATCATCCACTGTCTAAATGCAGCTAGCAGCTGTTTATTTACAATTAGATCTGCCAGCTGGAAAGCAAACATTCTACGTTACTGAATCAATCAATGTTACAGGGAGGAAAAAAAATCAGGTAGAGCATGAAATGGAGGACGGGAACATTCCATTATATTCCAGCTGTCCTTGTCCAATGTCATTAGATGTTCTCAGCTCCAAGAATTAATATAACTACAACCTACAGTCCTCTGTCTTCTAGTTGCAGATTTGGCGCCTAAGAAATACAGTCCAGCAGAGGTAAAGATTTGGGCCTTGAAAGCCTGTAGACTTCATCTGATGATGTGAGCCCTGTCCTAAGGGGTGATTCTCTGCAATGGATTTAGGCGTCTACCCCACACTACATTTATCAATTTTATGTCCTCTTTTACTCGAGTAGCAGTGAGAGTTGAATCACACATTGTGATTTGGCCTTTCACAATAATATAAAACTATATAGATTATGGGGGGCAATTTCATTTCAGAAATTTCAAATAATGACAAGTTATTCCCTTCATAAAATGACTCCATTCCAACAAGCCTATTTTTTTTAATTTATGTATTTACTGATGTTCATGATCTTAATCTGAGTTTCACTCAAATTGTTAATCAGCAAAGCATAAATTTAAACACTTGTGTTAGGCTTAGTCTTCAAAATAGAAAGGCAAAAGAGATTTTAGTAGGAATTCAGCCATGAAAGCATGATAGTATAGTCTGGTACTGAAAATGCTGCTCAACTTGGTCAGGCTATTTCTTTATCTGCAGGAATTATTTGTCTTTTTCCTTCTTTTTTTTTTTCTTTTTACTTTTATTTCTTTTTGGTATGTGGTGATTGATGGGAGTCACGATGAAGAAGAAAGGGTTATTAATTATACAGTTGGAGGGTTACTAAACATAGGATTCCAGCCCCTTAAAACTCAGTTTGACTGTAGAACATTTCAAGTAAAATCTATAAATGTCTTCTCTGGCCCTGATGTGCTATGAATCTGAAGGTTTCCCCTTACTGTGTGCTGGTTCCTAATAAGAAACTCTATTGCACTTGGTTTACAGACACATCTGTTGCAGCCACTAACAGCTTATTGGAAAGGTACGGTCAAGACTGTTGCGGACCCCTCTGCCCTCATCAGAAACTGTGCTGGCAGTCAATAGAAATGCAAGAGCTTAAGAATCACAGAAAGACAGTCTAGAGCTCTGGGAGAATAAATAAAACACTCAGCCTAGCAATGGGATTGACCACTAGTGGGTCCAGAGCTTGCATCAAGAGCATCCTATATTCTCTACCCAGGTTTTATTTTAAACTGCAGGTCCCGAACTCCAGCCTTTCCATCTAATTACCACAACCCCCCTGGTACTGATCTACTTTTACTTAACACTCCCAAGTAGCCTTATCACCACTGAGCTTCCCAAAGTGCATACCCAGTTTTCTCTTTCATTTCTTGAGAATAAAGGGGCTAGACGAGGTGGTTTCAGGTAGCTTTTCCAACACTAAAGGCCTTAATTTCTAATTTTCTCCCACCAAAATCTGAAAAGTATAGGACAGGTGTCACAAATAGTTCCAGGGTCCAGGCCAGTAAATGAATGAAATTTCCCAGAGGGAACCCAAGCAAAATCAATATGTGTGCCAGCTGGCCCTGTACCTGGAACTGTCTGTCCATCATCAGGAGATTCTCGTTTTCAGAAAAACTACTTTGCAGATACATTTTAAAGAAAATCTCTGTGAGCTAAGCAAAGCTTAGGTGTGGCATAACTGCATCACAGTTGTGTCTGAAAATGCTTCGTGTGTTTCACACACACAAATAGTGGCCTGCAGATTTTTTCACTTCCATTTTATTCCCATACTGTTCTCGGCTTAAATTTCTATTTCCAAATCCCTCTCTGGACTCCAAACAATATTTACATTAAAAAAATTGATTTTAGATCAAGCCCCAACAGCACCATGACTGTGAAAGTGAATTTCTAGTAGCTGGAAAAAAAATATTAATTATATACTAAAAAAATTATAATTATATACTAATAATAATAGATGCCCCATCTCACATTTATCATTTGTGATGCCACAGAAATATTTTAATAGAATTTATAACATTTCAAGGCTGCTGTGATTCTTTATAATTTTTCTTTATTAAGAATACATTCAACTTATCCTCAGATAAAATTGCAAATATTAAGTGCCTAGAAAATGTCTAACCTTTCGCTAAAACATAACCTTGACAACTCCACAAATCTAAACCGCAGTATAAGAATAGAAACACCAGGTGGCAGCATTGTATCACTAAAGACAAGCCTTGCCGTTGAAATATTGGTTAAAAACTGTCTCGGCACAATGTTGTATCAATCTGTGTGCATTCTAGATCTTTCCTAGCTGATTACTATCTTTAGAATTTATTTTTTAATGTTATATGTAAATAAAATGGGTTTGTTACATTATATAGTTTTCAGGTGGTAGAATTAATCCTTGAAATCTATGGTTGTGCCTGGAGCCATTCAGAATGATTTAAAAAAAAAAAAAAGGAAGAAAAAAAGAAAGGAATATTCATCTAAATAAATTTATAATTTTAACTGACTTATTAGACACTCAGAAATCCAATAACATTCCAAGTAGCAAGTAGAAAAGCACTGTAAGAAATTGTGCAAAATGGTACATTTTCAATCAGAGAGAAAATGGGACAAGATCACTAGCAAAATAAGTGAATGATTGCTTCAGGAAAACCACCTGCTCTTTGGGGACAGTAAATGATTAAAATTCCACTTCTGGGGAGGCTGCTGTTAGGTCTGATGCTAAGTCTCCTTGAGTTTGGCATGGACACCATTTTGGGCCTGTTATTTAGCAGGCCCTCTCTTTAACAAAGGTTCCCACTGTTTCAATGGTGTGAAATGTGTACAGAGATTTTTTTTCAAAGGACGTAAGTATCCTTGCTTATTGTTAACCTACTTATGTCATGGACTCCTACAAGTGATGAATGCTGCTTTTAGTAAGAGAATTCTGTATAGTTAAGACTTTGTTCTGAAAAACTAGAAGTATTGTAGCTCAGAAGGCATTCTAGGTAAGTAATCACTTTAAAAATCCCAGAGTTTTGCATGGATGGAGCTAGAAGGAATCATGTTAGTGGAAATAAGTCAGAATGAAAGAGAGAAATACAGGATGGTCTCACTTATATGAAGGATATAGGGAAAACAAACAAATGGACAAGAAAAATTTAAAACTGCCAACAGACCTGAAGCATAAGAACAAGAGAGAAGAAGGAGGGTAAAATCGGGGAGGGGAGGGCACAGAGATTAAGATGGTTCACGGATAATAAGGTGATGGGAGAACCTCAGAGTAGACAATGATGTAATATATATAATAAATATGTAAATATATAATATGAATATAGTATATATATTATATATGTGTGTATATGTGTATATATATGTGTGTGTGTAATCAATAAAATTTTTTAAAAATAAAATAAAATACCAGAATTTCCCCTCTGTGAACTGTGGAAATGGAATCTAAATTTAGATCTTAATTGTGATGCTTTAAATAACAGATCTCTAGTCAACTGGAAATCAGTCTTTTCTCCTTATCCACTTCTTTCACCCATCCAGGCCTCAACTTTGTTTTCTTCTGCCCAGGAAACTACCATCTCCTCACAATTCAAAACAAAACAAAACCTCTATTTGCTATACTATATGCTTGTGTTTGTGTATCTATATTATCATTTTAGACCGAAAAAAGTGACAATAATTTCTAATGCCAACGAACACTCAAAAATATTCTAATGTGTCGCTGTCTCATACATGTCCTCAACTATGGGTGCTTTTTTTTTAATATTATTTATTTTGTTCTTTAGATCACAACATCTGTGTTTTTTGGGATACCTCCCCCTCCCTCCTCCCTCTGGTGCCCCTTCCATTCTCTCAAAGCCCACTCTTTGTTGTTTACTAGTTGTGCTAAGTCCATTAGTCTCTTTCTTTCCTGTGGCAGTGTCCTTTCACTGGGTGAGGGACTGTGTTGTTGGAACCAGGCGAGCCTTGCTGGTAGGTTTTCAGTCTTCAGTTTGCGTTGGGCAGCCAGTCTATTCATTTGTGATCTGTTCATGTTTTCTTGCTGCAGGCCGTCTTCTCCAATACAATCTCTGCTGCTTTGCTGCTTTTCCTTATGGCTCTGGTGTCAGATTTAGGGGATCTCACCCCCAGCCAGTGTTAGTGAAAAAGTTTCTCTGTGAATACAGGCATCTGTGAATGGCCTTTGTGGATCATTTCCTCTGCCTCAGTTTGTAGTTTTGATGTGGGGCCGATTACCCCATCTTTGGTCATCCTCTCCTCTCCTGTAGTGTGGGGAGGGGATGTTGCTCTCCTGGAAGGTATCTCCAGAATGAGGTCCCGAGTCTTCCCAACCAGGTGAGCGCATAAGTGCGCATGGTGACATGGTGTCTCTACAGTGGCTTCTCTTGTGTCACATGCACTGGGTCTCTCGGTTGTCCATCTGCTATGTCCAGCTCAGGCATATGGGCTGGATTTTTGCATGATCTCTCACCCGTTCTATGCTGGGGTTTGTGTTGCGCATGTTCTTGATCCTCTGAAGTTTAGCTGGAGTGAGAGCGAAGTGGAAGGGGCTCCCCACCCCTTGCCTGTGCTCTAGTACCTACCTGCACGGGGGTATGGTTTTAAAAATGAATAAATGTCCTTGATTCTTTAAAAGTAAAACAATATTGCATGCTTTTTACTCTTCCCTCTTACATAATTAAATCTGGCAGAATCCTCGAAGTTGAACTTGGGGATTCCTTGTTGGAAGAGCAATGCTTAGTTTTACGCCATTGGGTTGTTGACCTTCAAGACTTATCCCCAAAGTTACCCATCCCAAGTGGAAGACAACTCTGCCCCTCATTGCAATTTTTGAAAGAGGCATAGATGCAAGTTCCTGGCAGTTTTAGAATAATTATTTTTATAATTCAGTCCAGCACACTTTAGCTAAAAAAATCAATTCTTAGGAACACTCTGACAAAAGTTGGCTAACAATTTAATTGGAAAAAAAAAGTTTCTTCCTTTTTTTTTTTTTTTTTTTTGGTCTTACAACTTCTTCCATTCAGTGAGGTAGGAAGCTAATACCTCTTCAGCACCTAGGGGTATCTGCCACCCTTGAAGCGAGTTGGGAATCTTAACAGAAGTTATGGACGTTCTTACCACAAGTATGTTCACATGCGCTGGAGCCAAAAGCACGCATTTCCAGAGGCCGTGGGGAACAGGATCCATGCTTGGCTCTAAGGTGAAGAAACTCTGGCACTTTGCACCCATGAGAGCTGTTGCCTGTGAGAGCTGAATCATGCACATTAGACAAGATGCATTAAGTCAAACAGAACGTGACCAACAACCTTTCTCCTCAACCTGAATATCCATTTCATAGCAAGCAAGTTTGTTGATTTCTTTTCTTTTTCATTTTATTTTGTATTGTTTTCTTTTCTCCACATAAGTGCCTCTGAGAGCCACAGCAGAAAACCATATCCAGGGAGCACAGAAGAAAACTGCCAGGCTCTCACAGCTGACAAGTACTGGTGGTAAAAGACACTCATGCTGAGTGCAATTTGGAAATCTTTTGAGAGACTTAAATGTATGCACATGCTTTAGCCTACCAATCCTACTTCTAGAAATTCATCCTAAGGAAATAATGTGACATCACATATGAATATAGCCAAAAGAATATTCATTACAGTGTTGTTTATAATTAAAATACTAGAAATACACTGTCCAATAGTATTGAAGATGTTAAATGAACTCTGGCACATCTGTAAAGCAAAATAATATTCATCCTTTCATATTGGTTTCATAGAGGTTAGTGATAATATTGAAATATGTTTGATTTAAGTGCAAGAGGCAGAAAGTAGAAGACAGATTCTGAAATAGCCTATCCTCTATGGCTCCATTGGTTAATTATCATTTTGATAATAGATTCTGGAATGATATGTACAAAGTGGCTAGTACTGAGGCCTCTGGACTACAGAATTATGACTGATTTTATATTTTCTGTTTTATCTTTTGATTTTCACCTGAATTTTTCTATAACAAATACATATTGCTTGTGCACCCAGGTGAAAATAATAAGCAGCTTCCAAACTTGGGAATAACCTTCTGACTCTTGCTCATTAAGGCCAGTGGACTAAAGAGACAGAAACTTTGGAAAATCAGAGAAATAGGCACCTGGAAGCATAGGTATCAACAGGAGATTGAAACCAGGGTAATACCTATGCCAATATAGCAAGGTTATAATGTAGAGGCCCATCCCATGAAGGAGAAATTCCAGAAAGCACAGTTTATGTCAGGGACTAGAGATGCTGCAGGTAAATAAGTGAGGTGATAAGGTGATACCTGCTTAATTCCCCCATTGTCTTCTTCTACTAAAGTGATTCTTGATATATAAACTCCCTTGATCTACAGCTCATAATGAAATAAATTCATGTTTCTATACCTTTATAAAATGGTTCCTAAATTCCACCTGGGAAGAAGATATTTATTCCCATGTGTACCTCCCTGTTTGGAGAAAATTGCTGTATGTGTGGACAGAAAGTTCAATCTTTTCTAAAATCAAGAGAATTAATAGCAAGCTCCTGCTTTTCTGTCAAGAATGCTTTTTAACAACAACAAAAATGTGATTTTGTTTCCTGTAAAAACATTTGAACTTGTTCCTTTGTAAATCTGAACACTTTCAACTCAGTCACAACCAAAATATCAGAACAAGTTCCTCAGATTTGTGGGCCTCAATTGATTTTTTCCTTTATAATCTTTCTCTATTCTTGCCAAGGCAGGCTAAATGCTCTATAACTCCAGCTCCAAAGTACAGAGATCTACAGGGATAATCCACAGAACCATCAATGACACTCTTCCTTTTAAAAATAAAACAAGGATTCCTCATTTGAATGACCTAAAGATACTTCCTTGTGGTAATATTAGCTGGGACCAGGTTAGGTTAATGGTGCCATAAGTTGATTTATGCTTTTAGTTCCCATTTTGTTGAAGTGGTCATACTCAGTTTTCATTGGTTTGGAGTCCCTTCCATTTCATTGTATCTAAGTTTGGGGAGTTCATATGAAGCAAGGAGCTTGAAAGATGTGCTCCATGGTCTTGTGTCATCATCCATGATGATCCACCCCATCCATCACTTATGGTTAATTGAACATTCCAAGTGTAAATAGTAGCAAAATGAGTTAAAGTTGGTAGGAGTTCACCAATATTGTATCACTGGCTTTTCTCAAACCAAACATTGGGTCCTCTCTCTCTATCTGATGAATTCAGTAGAGACAGCTCTACCTTAAATGGGAAAAAAATGTTCTACCATAGATTTTATAACTAATATCTATCATTTCTTTACCCAAGTATATTTCCAAGGTCTTTTTATACCAAAAAAAATTATGATATCTTTATTCAGGTCTCTTAAATCTTCCACTTTTTTTACGTTATAATGATTCTAATTACACACTCCAAATGGCGCTAATGTATACTGATTATATACTTGCTTACCCATATATCATGCTGATATGCATGCCATCATCCCAAAGGTAGGTATTATCTCAAGGTTAATACTCTTTACAGAATATTTTTGTGCCTCTTTTCCTGGTAGTCCACGTGCAGAAGTTATTTTTTTTAATTTATTTTTTATTTTTCTTATTGTTTGCATACATAGCTTGTGTTTATTGGCATAATGTTCCTCCCCTCTCCCTTCCCCTGGTCCCCCCTCCGGTCACTCTAGTTCCTTTCTCATTGTCAGTTGTTGGTCGATGGTTGGCCCATTGATCTCTGTGTTCTTTTCTGAAGCAGCGGCCTCCTGGGTGAAGTCCCCCACATTCCTGGGGGACTGCAGACCAGGCTGATCAGATCTTCATGAATAACACTGGGGCAGGTGGTCCTTCTGAGCATGTCGGAAAACCTCCTGCCCATCTGGTGTGTGGAGTGGCTCTCCCAGTTTCTTCATTGTGGACTTTCCTGTGGTGGAGGAGACAGTCTCTTTTTCTCAGGATGAAGAAGGTTTTTAGTAAAAGCAGGTCATCCTGCATTATCCTTGTGATGGTAGCAGCAGCAGAGAATACCATCCAGAGCATGGGCACCAGGGTCTTGAGTACTGGATTTGAAAAGCAGCTCTATGTCTTACTAACAGGGTGATCTTGAAAAAATAGTTTGTTCTCTATGCCTTAGTTTCCTCTTATGTGGAATATGGTAAGTATTGTTATGACAAAATTGTTTAAACAATTAAATGACAGTTTTAAAAAGATGAATAGTATTCTATTGAATATATATGCTATTGAATATTCAATATTCTATTGAAGAGATATATGTATCACTTGATCTTTATTTAGTTACCATTTAAGGAGATTTAAATTCACATGCCTTGGCTAATGTGAATAGTGCAATGAATATATGTCTTTCATATTTTTTCATATTCTTTGCATAAATACCTTGAAGTTGAATTGCTGGATCATATAATAGTTCTAGTCATAACTTTGTTGGTGTGTTTGTTTTCTTGAGATTCTCCATACTGTTTTCCACTGTCTTTATCAACTTACACTCACATCAACAGTGTACAAGCATTCATTCTATGACATTCTCATCAAATTTGTTTACTTTAGTCTTTGTAAAACATTTTCATAGATACAAAGTGATAGTTTTATATCTTTATATATATATATGTATTCTTTTTTTTTTTTTTTTTTTTTTTTTTTTTTTTTTTTTTTTTTTTTTTTTTTTTTTTTTTTGGAGACTAGGTCTCACTATTTTTGCCTGTGGTACCGCAGGCTCACGTTGCCCGGGGTACCACAGACTCAAGCAATCCCCAGCTTCAGCTTCCCAGGTAGCTGGGAATACAGGCATGTACCACCACACCCAGCTAGTTTTTTGGAACTAGGTCTCACTACGGGCCACAAGCGGGACTCGAACCGCGATCCCTAGCCCCAGCCGCTTCATAGGCTGAAGCTTACAGGCACAAGCCACCGTGCCCAGCTAGTTTTATACCTTTTTTAGTGAGTTGCACTTCCCTTAAAACTCAGTTTGAACATTTGTTTATATTAAGCCTATTGACCATCTGAATGTCTTCTTGCCTTTTGCAACAACAGGAATAGAACTTGAAGTGATTATGCTAAACAAGTAAGTCAGAAAGAGAAAAGCAATTACCCAATATTTTATCACATATGAGGAAAATAAAGAAGCAAACAAACTACAAAAATTCAGCAAAAAAGAACTCCTAGACTCTGACAGTAAAATATTGATTACCAGAGGGGAATCAGAGGGAAGTAGGAAGAACAGGCAGAGGGAGTAATTTGATAGTGGTGAATGATAGTAGAACTTCAGTAATGGGTAACGTGTGGTATATTTATTGAGGTGTGAATCTATTCTACTGGAATTGATATAGTTTTGAAAAACAGTGGTAGATTTATAGATAGATAGACATAAATAGATATATAAAAAACTGAATGAACATATATAAAGCATATAGAAACTTAGTACAAATAGACTGTTTTTAATATTTCCTTTATATCAAGTCATTCTAAGGTGAATCATATTATCTCAATACTGCTTTATAAGAGCATGATGCATTTGCTGATACTTGTGTATGTTTGGCATGGAAGGGATGTTTGGGTTGTTTGTTTCTAATTATGTCTAGTGAGGTAAAGTTGGTTTACATTGTTGTGTCTGCGTTGGCGCTATAGATTTAAACATCTACAAATGTATGTTTTCACACCTTGCCCCCTGTCAGTGGCCCAATAAGCTTTCACCATCTTATATTAAGCAAGTATTTTTAATAAACTCTAGCATCAGATAACTCATGGTTAGCCAGTCAAATTCTACAGAAACAAAAGTAGGGCAAATCAATATCACTTAAATTCTATGTCACCCACCTCTCTTTTTGTAGATAGGTAAAACTTCATATTAAAACTTCATACCCCAATATCCTCTCTCACTAGATGGGAATGCTCATATATACCAAGAGGATCTAAACAGCATAAGATCCATGTAAAGGAAAAGTCAAATAGTTGTGTATGTTCTTATTTCAGAACATATCTTCAGAAAACAATGTTCATGGATTTTATAGTTTACAAGGGAGATGAGAAGGCAACAACCACAAGGAACTATCATTTGTAAAATGTATTCCTTCAAAATCCTGAATATTGAATCTTTCATGTTTGCAAAATACAACGTTGAAGTTTTTTCTTCTGAAACCTCCTGTGAAAAAGTGATGTATCAGATCCAACCAAGTGCTCCTTAGCCAGGTAACTCTGTGTGTTGATTTAAAAGCCTTCCAAAGATAACCCTCTGCTGTGAAGAGTCCTTCTTAGCCCTGGGCATTTCATTCATCATCCTTAGCTCTAGCTGAAAAAAAAGTTAGCAGTTCACCTCTCTCTAAAGATCAACCCCACTGTGTTCAAGACAAATTGCTTCCTTCTTAAGACTTTAAAAAATATATATTTACTTCTAAGTCCTAATGAAGATATATTACTTCAAAAGCCACGAAATAGAGGTCCCAGAAACAGCTTTTGAGAGAATCCCAAGAAAGGTCAGTTAGGTTATGGGCATAAGAGGTTTCTGCTTCCTTGAATCAATCTGTTAAAGTGCCCCTCCAAGCTCTCTGCAGCCCGTGCTAACCGGCAGCCTTGTGGGGTCAAGCCAAGGCCATCCTTTGGAAATGACTTGCATCTCTGACACAGCAGCAGAACAGTAAGATGATTTTTTTCCGCCGAAGGAGTATAATTCCCTCTCCTTTCAGACACTCTGTTCAGAGGGCAAGACCAAAATGGCAGCAGGAAATGCTTTCCACAAAAGCTGTGATAACAATTCTCTTTACTCGAGTTCTTACAAGGCAAGTGCTTAAGAGGATTCTACCAGACAAGGAGATACTCAGAGACACACCAAGGTTCAGGACAGTTCAAACTTCCACTCAATCACATACAAAAACACTGCTTTCAAGGACGAATACCAGCTTCCTCTTTTCTCCCAGAACCTCCAAGAGGCGCACATCTCAGTCAGAGGTGCTTACAGCCTCTTTATGGAAAAGTGAGGGGGAAATGAGATCCTGCACATCAAAAGACCACTCAGCAAGCTGGTGTTAAAGAGAACCCTTTTTCTGATGCCGATAGCTATGTTTTATTGTCTTCAATACAAAAATTGAACCTTCATGCCCATCTATTATGATGACCACAAAAATTAGTAACAACATTTTTGTATTAGGCAACCCAGCTGAAACTGTAATGTGGAAAAGCAAAATGCCTTCTGAACAAAAGTCTTTTGTCCTCAAGATATTCGTGGTCTCAAGAGTTTCCACATCGTTGCTGGCTCATCTTCCTAAAACACAGGGAAAGTCATGCTACTACTCTTTCTATAAGCCTTCTGTTGTGTGGGTTAAAATCAAATTCTTTCCCAAGATATCCAGGACCCTTCCCAGCATGGCTCAAGCCTAGGTTTCCTGCTCTGGTCTCAGTTATGTTGCATCCCCATTCCTATACTATAACAGACGTCCTAAGATATCCTGCCAATTCCATGGAAATTCAGTGCCTTTCGTACTGCCTATGATGTCCTCCTATGTTCTGTCTACCTGAAAAATTTCCACTTATCTCAAGATCCTCCTGCTCTCCATGGCTTTCTTGCCCTCAGTAGTGTTAGTTGCTTTCTTTTCTCTGCCTCTGAAGCCATTTCTGTATTTTTACACAACGGAACTTATTATACTGAGATCATTTTTAATGAATATACTTAACCCATCTCACAATTCTAGCTTGAGCCCTCATGTCTTGTTCAGTGAGGCCACTCCATAAATGTTTATTGAGGAGAATTCCATCACAGAACGAGGCTTAGAACTATAGGGGATAAGACATTCTGTTTAGCTAAAATTCTGGGACCCAAGAATGATGTATATTCCACCTGTTATCAGCCCTGATTAATCTCTTGATTTCATTTCAACTCTTTCTACTGCTAGGGAGGAACAGAGAACTCAGGCATTATGTTCAAATGTTGTATCAAAATCTCTAAACCTCCTAGAACAGGTGCCAACTACCTGAGCAGTCAGTACTGTTACAGCAAACAGTGCAAGTAGTCAACAACAAAGAATGAACGTGAAGTGTCAGCGTTGGTAAATGTGTGGTATTTCTTTCATTTTACTGCTCTACATAACCTCCCTGGTCCTTCCCCTTCCAAGAAAGAATGCATACCTTTTCCACTGAGCAGACTCAATTGCAAAAGATCAATAGCATAGTCCTAGATGGTGTTGCCAAGAAACAAAGAAAGGGAGAAGCTGTCTAAAAACCACTGGCTTCAGTGGTAACAGCATTCAGTTCCCAGTCTCCTCATGCCTCTTGGCTTAGAGGAGCATGACGAACCATTTTCAGTAAGATACAGCTCTACAGAACTGCAGTTCTAATTGTTATATTCTGCTTTGCTTTGTGCTGTTTTTGCTATTTGTGATCATCACCGAGTTACTGGTTGTTTGACTTCCTAGAAATGGTTTAAATTGTAGACAGAAACCCAATAAAATAAAATTAATGCTTTAATACGGTAGATTTGATTAAATGATAAATATTTCACCTTAATGATTCCTTAACAGACCTCTTGCAATGCCCAAACTTTCCCAAGTCAATGCCAATCATTTTTCATTGTCTCACCTTAAAAAAAAAAACTATAACAAAGAAAAAGAAAAATACACAAATCATAAATACACAGTTCAATAAACATAGACACAGCAAGCCCACAATATAACCAGTACCTAGGTCACAAGTAGCACCCCAAAACTCTAAAACCCCACTCTTGCCCACTCCCAGCTCCCCCCCCAACTACCCCTTATCCTTTTTAACTGTAAATGAGTTTTGTTTGCCTGTTTGCAAACTTTACATAATGGACTGATACCATGTAAATTCTCTTGTGTCCAATTTCTTTTGTCCAAAATATATTGGTCAGATTCTTTGATTTTGCAAGTGATGACAGCGTGTTCATTGTCATAGATGTGTGGGATTCCCTTTTTGCTTGTTTCAAAAACGTCCAAACAAAGCAAGTGTTCCAAGAAAAGACATTTTGAGACACACAGATCCCAGGTCAGAATATAAAAGCTTTCATCAAAAGAGAACACAGTGAATAAGATGACCTTTTGAAATAACATGAAGTCAGTTGTTAAGAAGCAACTGTTTGAGAAGTGAAACAGTGAAAAGGAACTCTGTGAGATAAGCCAGAAAAAGTCTTGGCAAGAAATGCCCAAAACTGAGTCAGAAATCTTAGTTCAAAAGAAAATAAAATCTGGCCTTCTGAAAAGGTTTTGATTTGAGCTATCTTTGCTCTCATCTCTACAAAAAAATCTTTTCTTTCTGCCTGTCTAGCTCTGCCTTTAGAGCCTGACTTGTTCTGAAGATAGCACCTCTAACAGAGATCAGATTTTTGCCACACCTTTTATATGTTTTACAATATTTGACCAATCAATTCCTCACCCAAAAAAGGCAAAATTTTGCCACTAAGCAGGGAGGTTTTACTGAGGACTCAAGCCAAATACACCTAACCAAATTCATCTAATATATTTTGGACAAAAGGAATTGGACACAAATGATTGTACATGGTATCGGTCCATTATGTAAAAATGAATTAACTAAAAGGTTGAAACCTATATTATAATAACATAAGTATCCAATTCAGTTGATTGAAAGATTGAAATTGAAATTGAAAGAAAGGCTACACACCCCTTGGCAATGCTTCAGAGAGTGGCCACATGGAGTCCAAGCAGTGATCAGTGTGTGGGGGACATGGGGCAGAGGGTCTGGGGAAGACCCTCTGCAAGGAAGGGGAGGAAGCTTCTTTTCTGCAGGTGAGCATCCTGGAATTTCTAAACAGACACAGGGAAAGCATCAGAACTGTACCTATGGAGTCTATAAACATCACAAATTGCCTGAAATCAGTGCTGTATTTCTGTCGGTGTTCAGAAGTATTTCCTCAGAATCGCCTCTTAATTTTGATCTAGGTGGAGCCTCTCACCACAGCCACTTAGCTTTCCCAAGTCTATTCATCAGTGTCTTAATAAACAAGTGGTTACTTCTGAATTGAAAACTTAATTCTCTCTCTGTTGCCCAGTTTCTCCAGTCAGGATTAATATGGTGTCAATACATATGACAGCATTTATATTCCATTGGTGCCTCTCAGATACAGTTATTAAAAGTCATTTCTGGAAGTTTTTGTTAATAGTTAATAAACTATTGTTGCCAACCAACTCTGATAGTAAGATACTGGAATTTTTACTAGTGCTTCACAAAACTACCTGCAAATAAAATATTATTTTCATTGTTTTAAAGACATTAATTAGAGCAGTTATCAGAATGGTCAATAAATTTTGATGTCATATTCTGAAAATATAAATATCCTTTTCTTTGAACTAAAAAAAACAAATTAAAAATAGTTTTATGAAAACAACTTCTTTGAAGTACATTTAGTATAGTTTTTAAAGCTACTAAGTCCAATGAATGTGGAAAATATTTAGTAGAAGAATTTAAACTGTCTCCCTATTTCCTTCTGCTTTCAGAATTCTAGCTAAACAAATTTCTAAGACAATTTTAAAGAGAGGAGTGGCTTGTCAGATATGAGTGGTTTGAATTCTAGCTTCAAGACTAAATTCAGATTTAACAGAACACCCAAAGTTTATTTCATTGACTGCCAAAAATAACTGTTGTGAATTAAAAGTGGTCATAAATTACTTTAGTTCTTTCCATCAAAAGATTTCATCCTATTTCCCCACTCTGTGAATCTGAGTTGGTTTTGTTACTGCCTTGGCCAATAGAATGAGGCAAAAATGACATGTGACTGTTGAGGTCAAACTTCAAGATACCTTGCAGCTTTGCTCTTATCTTCCTGGACCCATTGTCTTTGTGAGAAAAGCTCAAAATAGGAGTAGGATATCATGTGAAGCAAAGACAGGTTTTCTCTGCTGAAATCCATGGTTGTGGTAGTTACTTTTCTATGTCAACTAGAATGGCATAAGGGATGCCCACATAGTGAAACAGTTCTGGATCTGTCTGTAAAGGCATTTCTGGAAGAGATGAGCAGTTTATTCAGTGGAAAGAATCAAGATACCTTAGCAGTGTAGGCAGGCACCTTCCAATCTACTGGGAGCCTAGATGGAACAAAAGGTGAAGAAGAGATAATTCTGTCGGAACTGGGACATCCATTTTCTCATGCCCTTGGATTTTGGAGGATCTTTAATCTCCAGAAGTTACACCTGAATTGTACCACTGGTTTTCATGATTCTGTTGTTTGTACATAGCAAATTCTGGAACTTTTTAGCTTCCCATTAGCAACTGCATGCGTAAAATCCTATTTGCATGTGTGTGTGATATTCTTTCCATGTATAGATTCTTTCTGTTTATATATCTACCTATAAGTTATAGACATATAGACAAATACATTCTATAGATCTTTATTTCTTTGGAGAACCCTGACTAAAGCATTAACCAACAAACTTAAATATACACTAGGTAAAAATAGCAACAGAAACTGACCAGCTGACTGCAATCCAGCTTCATGAACAAATAAATTGTTAACTTAAACCCCCAAGTTTGGGAAAGATTTGTTACAAACAAGTAATAGCTGAAACAGGTCCCCCAAACCCTTTTCATTATGTAACATACCAACTCAGTAAAGAAAATAGACTGGGAGAGTTGGGGTTTTACTGTCAAGTCCCCTTCCAATTTGTACAGCATCACCCTAACTAGTTTCTAATCAAAACAACTGTGACTCCTGATATTAGTCTCTGTCCTCATTTACTCCCCATGTCAATCTTACCTCCATGTTACCACTGAAGCATTTTAAGATCCTGACAAAAATTTCCCCCCCACCACTCATCAATCTGAAGCCTAGACTCATTAACATCTTTTAATGAAGCTCTTCATGAACTAGGAGAGGCAGAAGGATTTACCCACTGGCACCCTTACTTCTCTGACCAAGGATTGTTCCCAGAGGTGTAGGCCTCCCATGTATGTGCCTACCATGCTGAATGTATGCATGACCTCTGAGGTCCCTGTAGCACCAAGGGAATCCCTGGGTAGTGGATAACACTTGAAAAGAGAGAATGCCAACTTAAAATTAGGGGAGGTTACATACATAGAATTGTCCATCACAACCTCACCAAGATCAGAGAGCAGACAAGCACATGTGAGTCAATGTGCCAGCTGTACCTACTCTTCCATGTCTGAGGTGGTAGATGAAGGTTAGTTTCCTTGGGAAGCTTTATATGAAAGGCCTCCCGGGAAATGCCAGCAAGCACTTGATGTTTGATTATATTTTAAAAGAACATACATTGATCACTTGGGGTAAGGGACCGCTATAATTCCAGGTGATCAAAATTAAGGTCATTGGTAATGGACAAATTGACTTCATGAGTTTATTGATCTGGAAACAAAAATCGCTTCTTGCCAAAAATACATAGCTTGGATTTAATCAAGAAAAAAGTAACAGAAAGTCCAAAATTTAAATTTTGTTCTTATTTTATTTATTCTTTTAAAAATAAAATCTACTTTTACTACAAAAGTAAATTTTATTTTTAAAAATTTAACATTTTAAAAATAGTTGTTCAATACTTTTCCAAAGACTCAAGTCAGATTTAGTAAAAGACAGGAAAGATTAAGCAACTAGTCATAGTTGGAGGCTCATGAGACATGATAATTAAATACAATGGATGATTCAGGACTGAATTGCAGACCAGAAAAAAAATTAATGGAACAATTAGAAAAGCCAAACAAGTCGAAGTATCAGGTAAATAGTACTACGTCAATGTTAGATTTCTGATTTATGTAAGGCATTATAGCTTAAGAAAACTGAGTGAAATATATACTAAGGCTATTGATATGTTTGCAACTATTTTGTAAGTCTAATATGACTTTGTACATCTCCAAAAGTAAAGTTTGAGTTTTCATTATTGAAATCAATAGGACAGAAGATGATGTGAATTGAAAAAGTATCCTTTGAATTTAGGTATACTGAAGATGTCATTGTCATATTTAATTGAATATTCAGGTATTAAAGCAATGTTTTAAAAACTGGTTTGCAGCCATTCTACTCATTCACCTTCCCAGTCCCCCCCACACACACACAATTTGAATATGTCACAATGCCTCAAAAAATTTTTAAATGTCATATCTAATTGAATATTCATGTATTAAAGCAATGTTGTAAAACTGGTTTGGAGTCATTCTACACACTCACCTTCCCAGACACACACACATAATTTGAATATATCACAAACTCCTCAAAAATTTTTGAAATGGTATTACTCAAAATTCACTCTAATGTATTGTAAAATACATTATATAAATACACATTATAAGGAAAGGAAAGGGGAGTAAATATCACACAAACATGACACCAATTTCCAAGAATGTAGTTCTAAGTTCTTCAGTCCTCAGCTGAAGCAGAATCACCTGGAAACTAGTCTTTAAAAACACCGATGCCCAAATTATGTCACCAAACCTAAAAGATCAGAATCTATAAGAGTGGAGCATCTAAGCTTTCTGCATCATCGTGCCATGTATCAGCCCAGTTTGAGAACCACTCTTTAAAGAAATTGACGGATCTCTAAAGCAAGATTTACTAACCACTAGATGGTGCCAGGACTTCAAAGATAGACGTTCCCAGTACAGTATCCATTTCCCTTTGCCTAGAAGGAGGCTCTATTTCCCTTTTATGCTCACTCCTGTACGGTGTCCCCAGCATTTAGGAAATGAATGTACCCCTGGAAACAATATTTCATTCAGTAACAGTGTGGCATTTTCTCCTTGAATCTATTTTGGAACAGATAGGCCTTTTGGAAAGAATCTTTCAGGCAACTTCAGCCTCCCCTTGGCGGCTTACTTTCTGAGTGTGAATGTTTGAGAAAGCAAACTCCAATGCCAGTAGTGGCTTCATCAGCAGTGAGTGGTTGGAAACGAAAGAATTATGTGACAAATTTCCTGAAAGTCATATCAAACCATTTGTAGTTTTGATCCCTGCCCTTTCCCAAAAAACACAACTTAAAAAAATAATTCAGAACCATCTGTTCATCTTTTTTCCTAACTCCTGCTGCTGCTTCAATGCAGAATAATTTGATACTCAACTGGTTTTGATATCAGGTCAAAGGGGGCAAAAGCCTCCAACCAATAAGCTGTAGGTCCATATCACCTGAGCATAGCAGGTACCACTCAAAATGAGTTGAACAGGGGGGAGGGGGGGTTATTTACAAGAAAATATTAACAGGGAAAACAAAAAGTCCTTAAAGCCACAAGTGGCCAGTCATCTCACCCTAGTCACCATTCTCAGCCCCAAAGGTCCCAAAGACACATGTCCATGATGGTGGCCATTTGCCCCATCAAACCTGAAGCAAAGAGTCTTTCTTCTTCATCCTCCTTTTGCTTCCTCTCTCTCCAGTGTTCTGAGCTGCTCCAATTCTCCAAGGTGCTTCAAACTTCTTCAAATGTTGATGCACAAATGAGCTTTCCAAATCCCTGACCATCTCCAGTTCCAGCTCACAATGCCACCTTGCTGGGGTGCCACACTCTCCACATCAGTTACTCTTCTGCCAGCCACCATGGTTCCTTGCCACCACCAGCTCACTCTTCCAGGGGGCTTGTGCCCAGCCTGTTCACCTGCCTACCATTCTTGTCTCTCCTTTCCCCAAAAGTTCTCTCTCTAGTCTATGTTCTTTTCCTATATTTCTTTTATCTTTTTCCTAAAAGCCAAAGACTCCAATTTCCCCTATACCTCTTGGTGATACATTTTCTCTTCCCCACCTGGGATTTGCAACAAAGTAAAAGTACCCTTTATCCTGTTTATGCCAGTACCCTTTTCCTGTTTAGGCCATCTTTATCTGTGTTTTCCAGGCATAGCTAATGGCATCAATGCCTAAATTTCAATACTGCCCATGCTGGAGTCCCAGCTTCCGTTTGATAGTTTCATCCTTTCTTCTTTCTCAGATTTTTGGCATATTAAAAACTCCTGTGCCAGTCAGCTCAAGTGTGAACAGAGAACCAGAGAGGAAAATTGAGGTGGAATGGTGTGGCATACTGTGTGCCAAGAGTACCTGGTGACACTCAGCAAAAAATGCAACCTTCCTTCAATTAAGTCACCTTATAGAAGCCTTAGGTGACTTGCTCTTTTCAAAGAGAGGTGGAATGGAACTACTAGTGGAATGCAACATACTAGGGAAATGGAACCAGTTCTTTAGTAATAGATAGTTCTTATCAAAAAACAAAATAAAAAAATAGACTTACAAGAAGTAATCTAATTAGTACTCTTCACTTATTAAGACAGGGGAAGAACTAGCAGTGTTCCACAGCAGGCTCTGGTTTATGTTGAGAGGGTTCCATGGTCAATTCAATCTGTAACTTGTATGCACCATTCTCTTCTCAATATATATAAGAACATTGAAAGTGCTAGCAAGTCCTGCAGTGAATAAATTTACTTAACTTCAAACATAAATAAAAAATGACAGTGGCCCATAGCCAAAGACCAGAAACAACAAATATTGACAGGGGTGTGGAGAAAAAGGAACCCTCATAGACTATGGGTAGGGATGTAGATTGGTCCAAACACTATAAAAGACAGTATGGAGGTTTCTCAAAATATGGATCTACCTCGTAATATGGCAACCCTTATTTTAGGTCTCTATCTACACAAAGAATGGAAATATATTAATGTAAAGAGATATGAATTCCTATGTTCATTGCAGTACTATTTAAAATAATCACATTACAAAAACAATCTAAGTGCTCAGTGACAGATGAGTAGATACACATATACCAGAATATTACTCAGCTATGAAAAAGAAGCCTTGTCATTTGTAGCAACATGAATGGTAATGGAGGGAATTATACTAAGTGATAGAAGTCAGAAAGAGAATGACAAAAATTGAATGATTCACTGATATGGTGAATTAAGCAAAAAGTAAAGAAATGTAATAGATAAAAGCTAATCCCTGAAATATGACAATAGAAAAGAAGCTACCATAGGAAAAGGGTATGGAGCTGTGAAGCAAATAAGGAAGTGGACTCAGTGCTTTGTGGTGGAGAAATATTGGTGCTTTGCTTGTAATCGGCTGTGGTGTGAGATAACATACATGAAAAGTGGGAACCTGTTCACCTAAAACATGTGTAGTGTTGCAAAACTAATGTTACCTCAATAAGCATATTTTTAAGTAATAAATAATAAAAATATTTTTTATAATCCTCTGCAAAAACAAAAATTCCTGTGCAGACAAGATTTCTTCCTACAGGGTGTTATCAAGATCTTTATTTGGTTAAGCTGATGTTTTGAAAAATATTCCAATTTCTTCAATGCAGATCTTCACAAAAGGCACAGAACTTGTCCACAGCATTTTCCAACTTTTTTAAAAGCAGAGAAATTTTCCACAAAAACACTGATTTACACCAAGCCCACATTTTATTGATGAGGAAAGAGAGGACAAGGGAAGTTTAGTTCCCTAGGTTGGAGTATGTTACCATGGAGTAGACCACAATTATGACATTATTGATTGTTCTTAAGTCACCCCAGCTTTCCCATCAGTCTTCCCCATCTCAGTTTTCTGTTCCTATGCCTTTCCTGAAAGTTGAGTTTATGAAGAGTCTGTAGTAGGCCTTTGGGTTGATGAAATGCCTACGGAAAGCCTCAAATTCCTTAATCTGTGTGAAATAAAATCAAATCGTTTTTTGTTGTTGTTGTTGTTTGGTTTGTTTGGTTTTTTTTTAGTGGCATAGGGAGGATTTTATTTTGCTCAATATCAAAAAGCCCATGTTACATATTTCCCAAGCAGAAGTTTACATCTTTATTCTTTTCATCCCAGTGGGATGGTTAAGAGCACAGGCTAAAAAGTTTGACCTGATCCAAACTATAGTTTTACCACCTAAACTGAGTGATTTTTTTCAAGTTTACTCAGTTAAATTTTTTAACACTTTTTAATGTCAAATTAAAAATTTTTAATTAAAATTTTAAATTAAAAATTTTATTTTAAAGTTTAAAATTTTATTTTTCTACCTAATTTTAGTTTTCAGGTTATTTTTCTTTCTCTAGGGTCTTTCACAAGGTTTAATAAAAGTTGAGCAATGATTAGTAATTTACGAGTAACATTTGTTGAGAGTGTTGACAATACTACTCCTATCTCTCTGTTTTTTTAATAGTTTATTTATTTTTATGTTTAATTTATTATTTTTTAATTTGTTTTATTTTGCATCATTATCTACCCTGGGGTTCTCCCACCACCTTATCACCCATAAACCATCGTCTTAGTCTTTTGTGCCCCTCCTACTCCCACTTTCCCCACCTCCCCCTTCATGCTCCATGCTTCAATTTTATTGAATTTGAGTCTTAAATTTTTCTTGTCTGTTTGTTTTTCCTTTATCCCTCATATAAGTGAGACTATCCAGTATTTCTCTTTTTCTTTCTGACTTATTTCTGCAGCATGAAAATCAAGTAGTTCTTGACAAATTCCCTGAGAATGACTTTACAGCTTATCCATAACAGAGTAGGAAGCAAATATTTTTCTAATCTAAGTACAAATTAGATCATAAAACTACTGTGCTTATGATCACCTCCAATCATTTGTGATTTTGGATCTGCCATATCTTATAAAATCCCTGACCTTTCATTCCTTTTATTGTTAATAATAAGGGTGGTAAAATCAGGTTTAATAATTGCTAAAGCTTCAAACCACGAATCAAAGCTTCTAAATCAGCAGAAAGTAGAGGCTAAAAGTACCTTGAACTGATTCTTTAAAAGAAATAGCTTTTGTTTTACCCAAATTCCTTTCCTTAACTATATACCTAAAGCAGTGAACAGAAAGAATAGATCTTTGCTGACAGCCTTTTCCAAATATCGCCACTTCGCTGGAAAAACAGGAGTACATAGGCACAAAACCCTTAGCGTATTAGGCATGGGCAGGGCTGGAAGCTAGCTTTGTCTCTCACGGAAGGGGTGTTATCCCTTCAGTACATGAGCCTGGAGTGCAGTTAATAGAGAGTGAGAAGAATTTCTATTGCACACCTGAGAAGAGTGAGTGGTGAGTACTACCCCTGGCTTAGCGGGTGAGGATAAGAAGAGTGGGAGATTGAATGAGCATCTGCAGAGAGGGGCTGTGAGGATATAGTGGTACCCGATCATGAGTCTACCAAATGTGATTTTGAGTTTTTTAACAGATGTCATCGACCCTACCTTAAAACTACCTTTGCTAATTTGTAATGATGATAGGTCTCTGATAGGTATTAGATTATTATCCAGGAAGATTCCATTCCACTCTGTAAGTTCCCCTTTGTTCACTTAATGAAACTGAAGATGCTCTCAAAGTTACATCCATTGAGCTTAAGCAGTTACCAGTAGTTAAAATGCAGTTCCTGGGGAAACTATTACTATTGTACTCCATTAATATTATGACTGTAGACTGTGCAGCAAATAGCTATTGTTACATAACAAAACACCTCAAAAAAACTTGAATTTAAACCAGCTATTTATAATTTCT
Source organism: Uropsilus gracilis (assembly GCA_004024945.1). Taxonomy (NCBI): domain Eukaryota; kingdom Metazoa; phylum Chordata; class Mammalia; order Eulipotyphla; family Talpidae; genus Uropsilus; species Uropsilus gracilis. Next base: position 37,468 of record PVHY01009925.1, read on the forward strand.
CATGAGTTTACAGATTGGTAGGAGATCTGATGACCTTCATATTTGGATGCTAAGTTGGCTTACTGGAGTCTGTGATTGGATGGCAGCTCAACTAGGAGCTGAGTGGTCTATGAGAGCTGATATGATTCAGCTCTGGCCCCATGCAGCCTCCAGTATATGCCCTCATTCATATATGTTGTCATGATGAGCACACAGAAAGCAGAACATGCAAGACTCCTTGATTCAGACTGTCCCAATTCAGCTCTGCTATATTATACTAGTCAAGCAAATTACAAGGGCATTCCATGTTACAGTGGGCAGCAAACACAAAGTTTTTGGGCAAAGGACATGAATACATGGAAGCCTCTGATTTATGGAATCACCAATGCCTTCAATCTATCACAGATTGGTTGGCAAATTGTGATTGAAAAAGAAGGAAAAGGGAAGACAGAGAACAAAACTTATTTACTTTCTTAAGATTATCTCACAAATGAAAATGTCTTCTGTAATTATCTGGTCTTGAAGCACTTTAATCCTTCTCATTTGTAAATATATACACCAACACATATATTATGTTTTGATTACAGAATTTACAGATGAGACACATGGGTGATAAAATATTGATATTATAAAGTGTGTTGTATATGTTTAATTTCAATAAAATATAATTATGATCTTTCTATAGAAAATGGAAGAACATTTAGGTGGAGTTGGGAGAACCAAATAGAATTATTGTCTTCTAAAATGAGGAAAGAACTCAGGTTTGGGCTAGACTTAGGCCATTGTGAGTAAAGCATCAGTAATGCCGACTTCATACCAGCATCAAGATAAGATGCAGCTCTAAGGGCAAGGAGGTATTATTGTCTTAGGACTCCCAGAGCATATTTCTTTGACCATTCCTGACCCTCTGTTGTTGATTCAGGTATGGCTGTTTATATCCTCCTATGCAAATTCTGAAAGAGAAACCTAAAGGCTGTCATTGGTCAGATCATAAAAAAAAACTTGCGTTCCTTCCTGGTACTCCACAGAGTTTCTTGAAAATCTGCTAGTCTCTGGAAGATGTACACCAGGCAGCAGAATCTACCAGTGAAGAAAAGCATCCAGCAGACAGTCAAAGTATGGCTTCTGTCTTGGATATGGAAGAGTATGTTCTCGGGGGAGAGGAAGTCAATGAACCCGGACCTCGAACTGTAAGTAATAGGTCTCAGACCTAGAAAAAGAACCAGCTGAAAGTACTGATTCTTGCTGTAAAAAAAGTCGCTTTGGCATCTCATGGAGGAGGTCTCTGCTTACCCACTGAGGTATTTTCCTTGCTTATCATCAAGAACTTAAGGAAAAAAGAGGTGATCCTACATCATTTAATGACCTCAGGAACCTCTGACACAGTACAGTTTGTTTCTAGGATAACTGCAGACCAAAATGAGCTATTTGAGGTTTTTGTTTTTCAAGCTAAAAAAAAAAAGACAATGCAAGGGGGACAGTGAGCAATAAGGGAATGCTTGAAAAGCACCATTGCAATCTAAGACTCAATTCTCAGGATAACTCCGTATTTCATATTTTTATTAAAGAAAAATGGTATCAGAACATACACTGTCATACTTGCCATGTCAACTCTACAAGTGTTGGTTTCAAGTTCCCTTTAAGCTAGACCATTGGGTCTGATGCTAGGTTTGAGGTCTTGAACTTCTCTAAAAGTAGGTACTATGGGTTAGGCTTTGGGGCTTTTAACTTTTGCTTTGTTTTCTACTTTATAATTTGTGAAACTATTAATGGAGTTATACACCAAGTATATGTAGAGGCATCTAATTTCTTCTCATTACATTTAGGATTTAGCGGTTTAAAAAGTGCTCAACGTATCCTTATCTTCAAAAAAATGGAATTTTGTAGGAAAATTATTAGGCTCAGCCAAGACCTGAACAATAAAGAGAACAGCTCCAAACACATGAAGGTGCTACCATGGGTATAGGAAACACTGTGAAGGTACATGCTGCCTTAAAGCAGGATGGGAGCAAAAACACAACGTAGACGCTAAGTGGACTGAGGAAACTAGAAGCCAAGAACTTTATTTTCCTTTCCAGGAGACTGTGCATAGTAGCAAAAATACACAGGACTTGTATTCTGTCAACTGCCTTTGAATACCAATTTCTGGGGCTACGCAGCTGAATGTATTGACTAGGAAAGGAAACTTTCTCTTGGGCATGGTTTTCTATGTCAAAAACAGCGAAAGACATACATATTTCCTAGCAGTATTAGGAGGATTAAATAAGTTTCTATATGTAAAGGGCCAGATATAGAGAAATAAACATGTTTGCTTCAATACTTTACCCTCCCTCCCTGAACACCTAACAAGAAATACTAGAATATGGTTGCTTGGAGAAACAGCCTGTGTTTTTGACAGCCCCCATGATGGCTCTGTACAGCCACCAAACTTCTCCTTATTCTTTCATTTTCACTAGTACATGAAGTGGATGTGGCATTCAAAGTATGGTACCAGAAATCTCAAGAAGACATCTGACCCTTCTAGGCTGAATGCCCACTGTGACTGGGGTAGTTAATGAGCATCTCTGTTTAATCTCAGCTTTGTCACTCTTAAGCTATGAAACATCACTTCACTAGACTTTTGAAATCTCACCTTCTCCCTCTGAGAAGACACTCCTTTATGGAATCATCGCCACATGGCATACAAACCTGTTAAGAAGCCTAACACCATTAAAAAAAAAAAAAAAGGAACCTTTAAGAAACTCTGCCTATTTATTACTGCCTATTTATTACTCAGGACCATAGCTTGCTCTTTTTTGACAGTTGTTATGCTGCAGCACATTTTTCTTTTATTTGCTATGCTCCTTTCATCTTTAAATTGTGTACTTGTGAGTCACTCACATCTTAAAAGATCTTATGAGCTACATTCTTAAAACTAAACTGTCCTAAACAGCATCATCTCAGTCTTCATTGTTCTTCATTGTTTAAAAAAAAAAAAAAGCACAAGAGAAATGCTAAAATGAGGAGATGTAGTCAACTGTAAAATAGATATGTATTAGTATAAAATCTCTTTCTTTTGGCTATCTTTGAGATGCTAGCCCATGCTTTTAAATAATTGAAAATTTTTGTAAAGAACCATCATTATTAGTATTCTTTGTTATTATGATTATTTCGAACAGGTAAAATAAACAACCACCTAAAAAACACATTTTCAGAATTATCAAAAAGAATAAAAGGGGAAATGCTAAATGTCCTGGCCCTGGGTTTAGGTAGGACTAAAAAAAAAATTAGTTCTTCTAAAGGAAGAACAGTGCTCACACTTAGTCATTGTGAGTGCTTTTCAAATTTTATTGTTTAACATAATTAGTCACAAATAAAAGAGTATTTATGGCCAATTCATCCTCAACCGAGCAGACAAGTCATTCAACAGGAAAAGAAAAATTTTTTCAACAATAGTACCAAGAAGACTGACAAAAGAGTAAAGTATCAGGAATGACCCCTATTTCACAAGATAGGAGAAAAATAAGTCAAAATGAATCAAAGACCTTATATGTAAGAAAATACTAGAACTATAATAAATCCTTAAAAGAAAAAACATAGGAGTAAGTCTTCATGACCTTGGGTTAGGCATTTATTTCTTAGGTACAAGTGCTATAAGAAAAAATTAACAAATTGGTGTCATTTAAATTTAAAAATTTTTGTGCTTCAAAATACCATCAAAACAGTGAGGAAGTAGCCTACAAAATGGGAGAAAATATTTGAAAATTGTATAACTTATCCAGAATATATGTATCCAGAATTTATGAAGAATAAATTCAATAATAAAAGGACAGTCCAATTTGAAGGATTTGAATAAATTTTCCTCAAAAGAAAAGGATATATAAAATAACCAATACCACATGAAAAGATGCAAAACCTCATTAGTCATTAGAAAAACACAAATCAAAAACGCAATGAGGTATCATTTCATACCAACTAGAATGATTGTAATCAAAAAGGAGGAAAATAGTTAGCACCCTTTGTTGGTTAGAGTGTAAAATGGTGCTGCTACTTTGAAAATAGTTTTATAGTTGTTCAAAAAGTTAAACAAAACAATTTCACTTCTATATAACCAACAGAATTCAAAATATATATCCACAAAAAAATTGTATGTTTTCACGACACCATTATTCATAATAGTCAAAAAATTAGAGTTTATCCAAATATTTATTAACTGAACGATAGGTAAATAAAACATGGTGTATATACATTAGACTTACTTGATTATACATGCAGTATTGATACTACAACACGGACGAACCTCAAAAATGTTACGCTAAGACAAAAAAGTTACTCACAAAAGATGGCATGTTCTATGAGCCCATTTATATCATGTGACCAACTTAGGTACTTTCTATAGCTCAAGTATAAACTGTCTCATGTATAGAGGTAGAAACTACAGGGATAGATTAGTGACTGGTTAAAGCAGGATAGATAGAGATGTGGAGTGTCCAGTCGGCACAAGGTTTATTTTTGGAAGCATGAGAATGTTCTAAAACAGATGATGGGGGTAGCTGTGTGACTGTGTAAATTATACCCTTTAAACAAGCAGACTTTACATTAGGTAAATAATATTTTAAGCTGTTTATTAAAGTCTTCAAAACAGATAGTTACTCTCTATTTTTATTTTGATCCCCCTAGATAATCACTTTTTAAAAAGTCCTATGATTTTATTATAAATGTTATGGTAAGAGTAATTATAAATGTTGATAACAATAATTAGAGCAGTTTATTTTGTGCTTACTATGTACCAGCCCATATTCAAAGTTTTTAAGCTAACTTACCTTCCGAACAAACATTTTAGGTGAATATTACTATTATTCCCATTTTACAGATAAGAAAACTAAAACTATCAAGTGGCATTGAGCACAGAGAGTTTATGTTTTAAATAAAGTATGTACTGGTCCTGGAATCCAATTATAACATTTAGAGAGTATATCCTTAAAATTCAGAGAGCTGGGAACTTTTTAAATTATTTTAATTCATAGCAGAGACAAATAATGTTCATGCATGTGAGTTATATTTTTGCTGTTGTTGTTATTCCACACAATAGCAGTGGAAAGTGAAAGCCCAATATTATGTGATGGTGTTCCTTTCTTGATCTATAGAAACACAGTACAAATCAGAGAGTGCTTGGCATAGTTTTCCTTCTCCCACAATCTACAGGAGGAATAATACATGGTGTGCAAAGCTAGATTACTCACCGGGAGGCAACCCTAGTTTTGCCCCAAATTATCCATGTGACTTTGGGTGGCTGCTCTGACTCTTCAGGACACAAATAAAAGATCTGTAACACAGATTATCTTTAATCGATGCTTTCTAAGGCCCGCATCTGTTTTTAAATTTCGTCATCTACCACCTGTTTTCTAGACTAGTCTCAATAAACATTGTAGCCAGTATTATGCTGACTTCTAAGGAAATCCTCCTCAAATCTGTTTCTTAGAATTCTCCAAAAATGTTTGATGTCAACTACTCTAACCCTAATTGTTCCAGCTGCAGAGAGGAAACTGGGTGTGCCTCTTTTTTCCTCATTTTGATTGGTAAGACCCCTTAAGAGTAATTAAAATCTGTTTGGCAAATGTTGAATGTACTTTTGAACAAGACACAATCCTGATGAGGTGAAATGTTAGTTGTGATTTTGGAGCAGGGACTGAGAATTATAGATGATTTTTCTTTTCTTCTTTACATTTTGTTGTTTTGTCTTGAAACAGGAAATACTGTACTGAAAAACCTTATGACGCAACATCATGACTATAATGCCACTGATTTCTATCCTTTAAAATCATTAAGGTGGTTAATTTTATTTTATGCATATTTTAACCACAATATAAATAATATCCAAAAATCTCTTATGGAGATACTAAATATCATACAATGCTTATAAATATTTCTCTTAACACAAGTGCTAATTTGTATAAAATCTTACAAAGGCAAGAGATGCAGTGACTAGTATGCTGTTTGTAGAGGTTATTTAAATCAAAGCACACAGTTTTTTAAATCAGGTAGCTTTGGGGCCAGAGTTTACCAGACTCTCTAATTAGAATGTTAAAATGTTTGCAGGGTTTAAAGGAGTCAGCTTTATTGGCATAAGCACTAGCAGTCAGTGTCCCTTCCCAAAGCCAAGTTCAGTGATCTCATTTGGTAACTTAAAATCAACCAAGGTGGGAAAATTTACACTTGGAAATTGGCAAATACTGAAAATAATATTTTTCTTTTTTTTCCTGGAAAATCAGTGTACAAGAATACTAATATTTAATAATAAATACTCCAATGGACAGAAATGTGTATTAATAATGAATGTTTAAAATCAGCTATCTCAACTCATTTTATAGATTTAAGTAAATACAATTAAGAGTAATGAAAATGCTTGCACAGATGAGTAATAGACCTAGAATAGACACTTGAATTTTTAACCCTACATGAAAACTCTTAGTACCAAACAACTGTTGCCACACTTTCTGATATATTTCTTATGCAAGACTTTTTTTTTTATTCATAAAAGAATTTCTACCTTGAAAATATATAGGCCAAGCAGAACATTTTAGCAGGCCAAACCTAACCTAATACCTCTTCATTTGGTAAAAAGGAAAAAATCTAGTAATGTTAACTAAATTTAAGAAGTGGGAATACCCAAATTCATTGCCTTCTTTTCAATGTTAGACTGTCTTTTACAATCATTGTAAGTGTATATTGGAAAGCGTCTGAAAAATAAGGTATTTAAATCATTGGTGGTATTAGAACTGCCTGCTAATTGTCAGTTGTTGTTTTAGTTTTGTTTGTTGGCCTCAGTTTCTCTGAAAGAATGTAGAAGGATCTTTGTTATCTTTATTTCATTCTAGTTATTATTATAGATTTTTTAGTTTGTTGTCAATATGCATACTCCTTTTGTATCTTTATTTGCATAAAGATGCTTGATGCTTGCTGGTCTGCATAGCATTCACCAACCATCAATCTTAAAAATAAAGCAGCCAAAATTCATGTTTTCTTTCTGTGACCATGTGCCATCAGACTCTTACTCTTATTTGATCATAAAATGTAAATATAATTACTAACAAACTTTTGAGAAAATTAGCATTGGCAGCCCGTCTCGGAAGCAATCCACACCTGAATTGTACACTGAGACAGAGTTAGGTGGCTCTTCCTACTGACTTCATTTACATTTAAAATTTGAATGTCCTATGCTTCAGTTCTGTTGGCAGTTTTAAAGGGAGAGGAAGGAGAGTAATCTATATGTGCCATCAATTGAAAAATAAGCCCCAAATATAAATAAAATAAAAAGGAGAAACGGGGCCACAAATTGTCACTAGTCATCATATTGTTCAAATACAGCTGAACATACTGAAAAAAATAAAAAATTAAAAAAAAAAAAAAAACTTGAACGCCCCTAGAAAGCATTCGCACAGAGGTTTAACACTTCCTACCACTGCAGTTTCCATCTCCACCCCCTGGTTAACCTATCTTTCTGGTTCTTGAAGTCATCTGAGTTCCCTAGGCCTGCCCTACACTTTCAGCAAATCACATCTTTGATATAATTTCTGATGATAAGGAATTAACTCCACATACATAGGAGTTCAGTCAATACCATTTCTACTACTCTGGAACTATTCTCAACAGCCAGAGAGGTGTTGCCTCAGTGAGGTCACCCAATCATGAGTTGTAGTAACGCTCATTTTCTGCTTCCAAATCATCTTACACATGATCATCAAATTTTAAAATTTTTTTTATTTTGTAATTTTCATAAAATATTGGTCACGATTGTATGGTTGTATGTACCCCTATTCCTTCCCTTACCTCCCCTTTCTACCTTCCCCCCTCAGGTCACTCCAACTCTTCTTGCAGCAAGTCACTGGTCCATGTTTGGCTCACCGGTCTTTTCTTTTTCTGGAACTATGTCCTTTTATCCTGGGTGCAGACTTACACTCCTGGTCAGCAACAGACCAGGCTGCTCAGGTCTCCAGGAGTAACTGAGGCAGAGAGTCAGACCGAGCCTATCAAAAACTTGTTATAGGGCAAATACATGGTGCGGTTCTCCAGGATCCTCTCTAGTGTCTGTCATGTGTTGCTGGTTCTGTGCCATACAGTTCTGATATCTGGGTTTGGGAATCCAACTCCCAGTCACTGGTAGTGGCGGCTTTCCCTGCTGGGGGCAGACACATAGCCATCAAATTTAATCTTTCATCACCTTATTTCCATTTTCTACAAGATTAGATATGCACTGCCCACTGGCACCCAGAGTCCTTCATCATTCAGCCACCAACTGAATGTTCAGAGCTAAACCCCTACCTCTCAGACTCTCCACACCAGCAGGCACACACTGATTGTACCTATTTAGATGCATCTGAGCTCTACTCCAGTCCCCTCTACCTTTTCAATGTCTCCTCATTCTTTAGAGCTCATCTCAAACGCTACCTCATTAGGCTTTTCTAAATCATCCCAGTCTCCAAGAAACTTGCCTTCTCCAAAGGTAAATAAATGCTCAATCAACATTCATTGAATAAATGAACTCTGGCACGACCACATTCTGTGACCACAGATACTTAGCCTTTTAAAGAACGTTTCATCATCTGTAAAAATGTAGTTTGGGCAAGGATTAAATGAGATGTTATTGTGACGTCACCTAGCAAAGATACTATGTAAATCCAAGCTATTAGGTAGTACAAAGATATAATCCTGATTCACTGTCTTTCTCACTCTTCTATTGTTACTCAGCTTTCCAAATAAACATATCATCTCTTCCTACATACTTAATTGGAACAAGTTCCTAGTTCTTAAAATATCTTGTTCCACTCACTGCAGCTCGCATACAGCCTTGCTAGCAAATGTTTGTTAATTAGATACTAAAAAGTCTATTTAAAAAAAATGCATCTAACATGGCTGGAACTGGAAAGGATTATGCTAAGTAAAATAAGTCAGAAGGAGAAAGTTGAAAACCAGATGGTTTCACCTCCATGTGGAATAGAGAAAAGAAGTATAAAAGTTGGCAAAACTAAACCAAAACAAACTCTGGAAATAGGACTGCAGAATTAAGGCTGCTAGAGGGTAGGGATAAAGTGCGAGGGAGCCCAGTGTTCCAGAGTCAAGGGTGCTTTGGTGATGGGTGTGGGGTGGTGATACCCATCTGAAGAGGTGTGAGCCTACCCCCCTACAGTGTTGTAGGGGAGTTACATCACTTACAGTGTTGTAAACCAGTGTTACCACAGTAAAAAATATAAGTCCAAAGACTGAGCAAAAACACTGGAATAGATACATTTTATTTTAAGTTAAGCACTGTCCCTAGTGAAAATACAAAACTGCCAGGAAGATAGTAACTCATTACATTTCATTAATTCTTCATATCTGTGCTGATTAGACTTTTGTTTACAAAGAATAGAAACTACCTTGCAGGTCATTGCTATTTTATGAGGTTCAGTGATAGATTTTAATCCAACACTTTGGTGAAACTTAGTTTATTTAATGTCTTTCCAACATAATTGCAACATAGAGACAGGGGATAACAGAAAAACACCCCAATACTGCCCTGTGGAGGCAGGAAAAGGAGGGCGGCTGGGTGCACTGAAACATCAGAACAGTAGCATGACAACCGTGGGAAGTCAAGTGACCATCTGTCACAGTTTGCCCAGCCCTAAAGGATACCTGAGGATGAAGGGTCTTCAGCGTGGAAACAAAGTCAGATAAATAGGAACAAATAAGTGACACTGCTGTAGGCCTGTAAAATCCCACTGAATGACACATTTATCCAATTCTATTTTCCTGTCTCGCCTCAAATTCATGTCCTTTGAATCAATCCTGCACGATCCTCCCCCTGACTGGTTATCAACTGGTTAAGGCAAAGTACTAATGAGGTCAAGGCTAAAGGTTTGATTTCCCTGGAAACTTTGCTCTGTTCTACAGTCCAAATCTGTGAATTTCATTTAAGCCTATAATTCTCCACCACCACTGATTATCCTCAAGGGGAAAAGAAGGGACCCCCTTCTTCACTGACACTGCTAGCATTGGTTGAAAGGACACTAGTATTTACCGTTTAATGAGATAATTCATTTTCTGAACTTCCTGCTTTTGTTTAAAATGGTTCTAAAAGACAAGAATAATAATTCCTAGTTGAATGGTAAATTTCTGTAGCATATTCTCCTGTGTGACTTCATTTTAGTCTTGTGAGATACATATGGCAGATATGAAACTCAGCTGGCTTGTTATCCCTTATGGTTACACAGTAACCAAACAAGGAGAAGGAGCTGGGCCCTCCTCCAGTGTTTTGGTTTTTTGTTTTTTAGAGACTAGGTCTCACTGTGTTGCCCAGAGTAGTCCCGCAGACTCAAGCAACTCCTAGCCTCAGCCTCCCAAGGCTGGGATTAAAGGCGCGCACCACTGTGCCTGGCTGTTTTGGTTTTTTTTCTTTGTGGTGACACTGGTAGTGGTTTTGGTACAGCTCACAGACTCCTGTCACCAGCAAAATATACAAACATAATGCTGAGGCTCCTCTAACTTTGTACATAGCACCTCCATAAGAATTCCAGAACTCTCAGATACCAAGGATGAAGCAGTGCAGACGAGAAGCCCCTCGGTGCCTGGCTACATGTTGGCTGCCCCTGGAGGTGGGCTGCTGATTTCTTTTTTGTGTGAGGGCATCCACACTCCCCACGCTGTTGTGCAGGCTCAGGGGATTGGAAAAATCATGCATGTTTAGGGTTTAGTTGCCACCATTCTCTGTACCTCACTAGGTCAAGTCTTTTCTTTAGACTCTTCCACCTAAATCCAGAGTTGCGTGGTATCCCTGTTAGTAAACAAAAGGCTTCATTTCCAAACACATTTATTTTTCCTCTAGAGCAAATGCTGGTAGGCTGGAAATCGCCCTGTGTCTTACTTATATGTTACTCATTAACTGATTTATAAAAAAAAGCCTCAGTCAGATTAGGAGTCATGTGAGCCAACTGCTTCCTGCAGTGCAGGGACTATGCAAAGCTGAAACAGAGATTTTCACATTATTGGGAAGATTCAGCAATGACTTTTTGAGCTTATTCCCTGACTGGAAGATCAACGAGTGCATCATGGTGAAAAAAAAGCTGTCTTCCAATGACTCCGTGTTCCAGTTTGACATTCCAGGCAGCCCCAAGAAGGCTGGCCCCGAGGCCCCACACAGCTCCACCGACAGCCCCGGCTCCGTGTTTTTCAGGTGGGTCCATCCAATCTCTCACCGATGGTCTTGGCTGCCCCACATGTATTTTTTGGAGGCTTCTTCCTTATCTCCAAGGTAGCAAAAGGAAAAGGAAGGCATAGCCTAGCTCTGAGCTGATGGATTTTAGGGGGAGTACAGATCAAGGAGTGTGATCTCTGTTGACCTAATAGAACTTTCACTGTTATTAAGGGAAAAGAATCATCTGTGCTTTTAGTATTTTTAAATAGTGGATAACCATCTATGCATTTCTTCAATCCCCAACTCAATCTCAAGTTCATAGGAAGAAAAGTCAAGTAGTTAGACTAACTCCTTATTCCTTTGCCTTATAAATATTCTCTTGTACCTTATCTATTGTAGAAGTAAAGTGCCAGTGGATGTCAATTATAAGAAAAAGTTTCTCATTCACTTTCCTCATTGAATTTTTAAAATTCACTTACATTCGATTGATGGAAAACTTAATGTAAATTTCAGGGAAACTTCTCAAGTGAAGGCCAAAGAAAAGCGTGTACACCTGAGCTGTATTTTTACATCACACCACATCCAGAAACATGATGATATGTCTTCTTTTTAAAGTGTTTACACAAAAATAATGCTCAATATCATAGCTTTACTTAAAAATGAAGTAGGAAACAGAGAAATTGCACTTTATTTAATGGCATTCACATAGGAGAATGTGAGGTCATGAGAAAAAATTAGGCATTTTAAAAAGTAGTTCTAGAGACTAAGATTCTGACTGTATGCAAAATGTTGCCTAATCTGCTTTAGAGTTAGCTTTTTCCAATCATCAGTAAAATGAATTTATCTTCCTGGCACTCACAGTTGTTTGAGCAAGAGTGCAAGTCCTATAACTGGGAATGTCAAGTTCTTGCATTATTTCCATATTTTGTTGAGCATGAAGTGTTTCACAAGTCACTTTGTATACTTAGGCTATCTCATATATAGGCTGCAACTCTTCTTTGGAATTCAAACTCTCACCAGGAAACAGCACATGTTTATAAGCAAAATATACAGACAAGTAAGTGTCTAAAAAAATAGAAAACACACCTTCTAATTTATAAAATATAAACTTGATTTTCATAAGTATATAGAGAAAGACTAAAAATAAAACCCTGCATCAACCTAAAATGAGCTTCTTGAAGAGGAGCCCTCATCTATTTATCTCACATTTTTGAACATTCAACATCAGATCTCTATGTTTGTCTCTATAAGTGTTTTTTTTTCTAATGTATATTACAGCTAACCTAAAAACACTACCTATATCTCCAGACAATTTGTATATAGGAGAAATTCAGTCTAGTAGAATGGCCTATCTAATGTGATGTGTTTAAAATCATTGAGTATAATTGTAGAACCATTCAGGCATATGTTGGTTAATTATCTAAAGTAAAAAAGAAGACCAGGTAAACACACTCCACATCCTTTTCATCCACTAGAACAAATAAAATGTACTCTCAGATCAATAAACTACTTCAAGTAGATACTTTATTCAATCATTTAATTCAACAAAGCTTTATTGAATTACTCTTATATTCCAGTCTGTGGAAGACACAGAGGATATAATCATGAGTGAGCTATGCCTAGTCCCTGTCCTCAAAGAGGTATTATGACATAGATAGGCCCCAGAATTGTGATGAATGATTGCATTTATACATACACAATTCAAATGTTAATGGGTGTTATTACGGGAAACTAATATAGGACAACATTGGAAAATAAGATGGGAAAGCTAACTTAGGTGAGGTGGCAAGTGGTCTAAGAAAGTGGTGTTTAATCCTATTTATAAGCTGAGAAAGAGCCAACCTTGAAGAGACTGGGAAAGGTCCTATTGCCCTGAGGTGGGGAAGATCTTTTGTCTTGAAGAACTTGGGTAGAGTAGCACTCCGTGAAATAAGAAAGAGAAGCTGAGGAGAAAGTGGGTTCAGATTCTCTTCTGATTGTGATGGGAAGTCACTGGAGGGTTTAGAAAGATACTGTGGTCCCTTCTGAGTGACTTCCAGTTTGGTTCTCATCCAAGCAATGCTGCATCTTGCCCGAGTTTCCCATGCGTTTGCCCAAGATCACCTCTGCATGGCTTGCCTAAGAGAGGATTTGCTGACTCATAGAGAATGAGCTTGATTAAGTCTAGTTATCATGGCAAATTGTGTACCAATTTTTTGTCATTTGTGTTACTATCAGCAGTTATGACGTCTCAACATTTATATTGTCTGACTTCTTCTTTTTCAATGTGGAAGATGTACATGGTATCTCAGTATTATTTATGTATTTATTTAGAAATTAGGTCTCTCTATGTTGCCTAGGATAGTCCCGAACCTGTGGACTCTAGTGATCCCTAGCTTCAGCCTCCCAGGTAGCTGGGACTACAGGTGCGTGCCACCATGCCCAGCCTCAGTATGTTTTAAATATGTGTATCCCTTATTACTAAAGGAGAAGCATCTTTTCAGTATGTTTATTAGTTTTGTTTCCACTCTGTAAAATAGTTGCTTATGGATTTATGATGGCAGGACAAGAGGAAAGGGGCAACTATTCTTTTCTTAACTTTAGATAGTTTTTAAATATTCCAAATATTGATCATTTGTTACTGTATAGTAAATGCAACTAAATAATAATAAAATAAATATTAAATAAAATAATATCAAATAATTAAAAATAAAACACATACGATATTTGAATGTTAAATAAAAATAAAATATAATAAATGAATAAATAACATTTTTAAATATTTTATTCCATATATGACTTGTCTATTCACATTCTGTAATAGCTGAGTTCTTATTGTTATTTTTAATTTATCATTTATTTTCCTAATGATTTGTACTTCCTGTGACATTTCAAGGATTACCCTAATGTGAGGTCATAAAAGTATTCACAAGTATTTTCTTCTAAAAGTATATTCTTTCTTTCAAACTAGCATAATTTATATATTTGGAATTTATTTTTGTTTCTGGTGTGAATCAGGGCATTTAAATTTCTGGAAAACTGATAATCCCACAATATTTATCGGATGGTCTTTTCTTTCTTCATAAAGCTGCAATGTCAGTTCTGTCTTAACTACTATCACCACATGAGTTTTGTTTTCTGATAAGACACAAGACTCCTTACCTCAATCACAAGTATTTAGCTAGCCTTGAATATTTCCCATTTAAATTTTAGAATCAGTTTCTCAAGTGAGACTTTTTTAGCTGAAATTACTTTTAATCTACTATTCAATTTGAGGCAATTTGACATTTTATAGTACTAAGTATACCTATTAGACATATGCATATGTCTCCTTTTAAGTTTTCTTTAATACCCTTGGTAAAGTTTCAGAATATTCCACTCAAAGATCTCACATATCATTTGTTAGATTTATTCCTAGATACTTTATGCTTTTGTTGTTATTGGAAATTTGTTTTATTGTATTTTTGTTGGTATTATACAGAAATATAAATTTCTAAGTTGAACTTACATTCAACAGCCTTGCTAAATCTTCTGAATTCAAAAAATTAATCTATAGACCCTTTCTTTGTAGACAGTGGTATTACTTGAAATAATTGAAGTGTTTTTTCCTTTCTGATCTTACTCTCCTTAAATCTTTTGTAATTTTATAAAAAATTACAAGGAAACCCATATGTTAAGTATAAGGAGTAATTTCAGGCAATCTTGCTTTGTTCCTGACTTTAAAGGGAATGCTTCTAAATATTCTGACTTTATCAAACTTTCTCCAGTTAAAAAGTTTTCCTAACTGAGGTTTTCTGAAAGGTTGTTGAAATGGTTGATTGCTCTCCCAGTCTCCCTTGAGATGATCCTTTGAAAATCTTTGACATGCATAATGCACACAGTACCTAAAAACTCATAAAAAAAATCATTTCCAAAATCATACAGAATATTAGGCAGCCTTTAAAAACGTAAGTTGCTGTAAGTTTTATAGATAGTTGACCGGTGCATTAATACTTAAATAAATTAGCTTTTCAGCAAAGAAAAATCAAGAATTTCTAGTGAATTAATTAGTTCTTAGACTTTTTAATACAAATTAGCCATTAGATCTACTACTTTTAACCAATTTTCCCTAAATATTTCTAGTAGTTCTAATATTTTTAACAGCGTGTCCATCTATTTTAGCTGTAGGCAAAGGCAAAAGTTGTCCACTGGAGCTAATGTGGGAAATGAGATGACTTGGGCTAGGGTGCAAGGTGACAACCAGAGAAGGCAAAGGCGAGGCAGTACTAGCTGGCATGGAAGACGCTGGATCAGCTCAAACCTCACACTCCTTCTGTGCTTGGGTTGGGGATACTCCAGACCACAGTCAGCAATGACCTTTGCAAGCCCCAGGCAACCTGAGTCATACTTGGCTCCTTGTTCACAGGATTTGTAAAAAGAGGGAATTTTGCCATTTATACCAACATGGATGGAACTGGAGGGGATTATGTGTTTAAAAAAAAACCTCAGAAGGGTAAGAGCTAATATACAGGTTGATTTCATGCATTTGAGATAAGGAAACAAAGCAAAGGAACAGACAAAACTAAATTGAAACAAACCTTAGAAACCAGACAGTAGAATTGTAACTAATTAATTGTAACTAGTTGTAAACTTATGATACCTAAATAAAAAGAAGTTATGGAGGGTGCTAAATTAAAAAAGAGAAGGTGATGCTTAGAATGTAGAGGGAGGCTGAGTTCTAGGAAATGGGGCTTTCTCTTCAGCAGCAAGGTTAAGGGGGTGGCAGCCAGAGATGCAGAACCATCTTTAAGTGATATATAATATTTCTAGTGACCTGGATGTGGCGCAGATCTTTCTACAAAAGGAGTCAATCTGTAAGGTCCAGATGGCAGGACCTGTGAACTCAGCCTAGCTCAGGTAGGAGAGTGAGGGCTCTCAGAGAATGAAGTGCATGGAATTCATCACATAGGAATGTGGACGTTAGAATGTGGAGGAATAGCCCTCTTTGATAAGAGAGTGGGAATTTTCCAAGCAGGATTGAATAGAACTCCCTAGTGGCTCATTTTGACAGGAGAAAAGGGACCTACAGTCTCTTCCCTAAATTTCACCAGGTATTTCCCCACAACCCACTCATACAAAGAATTCAGTATGCTCACAACATAAATGCACACTGTCACCAGGCTTTTCAACATACTAGCTGTACCACTTGAGTGCCTAAAAAAATCCTATTCATCTTGCCATATGCACCTCCTGAAAGAGTCTAGCATAACATCTGAGGCCATTTCCCCGTGGCCTTCTAGCTCCACTAGAAGTAGAAGTAGGCACTTTTTCCTTTTTTTGATATGGGAGATGACACAATCTCCCATATCAACCACTTATCAGAATATATTGCCCAAGGGGTATATTCATTATAAAGCCAATGGAGCTTAAACATCCACCTCATTATCTGGGCCCCTTTCAGTCACACATTTCTGTAAACTTTTCAGATAATATTTTAGTTATAATTATCCTCTCTCCCTCCCTCCTTCTCTCTCCCCTTCTCCCCCCTCCCCCTCTGCC
>PVHY01009926.1:0-18651 GCA_004024945.1 Uropsilus gracilis
TTTCTTTCTTTCTTTCTTTCTTTCTTTCTTTCTTTCTCTTTCTTATCTTTCTTCCTGTCTTTCTGTCTTCCTGGCTTCCTTTCTTTCTTTTCCTTCTTTCTTTCTGACTAGGTCTTGCAATGTTGCCTGGGGTAGTCCCGATCCTGCAGACTCAAGCAATCCCCAGCCTCAGCCTCCCAAGTAGCTGGGATTACAGGTGCATGCCACCACACCCAGCTATTTTTTGAGTCTAGGTCTCACTATGTTGCCCAGGGTAATCTCGAACCCACAAACTCAAACACTCCCTGGCCTCTTGTCTCCCAGTGCTTGGTGCTGTGCACCACCATGCCCAGCTTGTATTTCCCCATTTTTCCATGCCAGCCACTGACTCAGCACTTTGCATTCATCAGTTCACTTAATTCTTGCAGAAACCCCATGAGGGTAGGTGACAGCACTCCTGTGTGATAGAGAAGAAATGTCAGAGCTGAGTGGTGAGCCCCAGGCTGCACAGCTGAAAAGGCAGAATCCAGAGTCCGGGACTCCAGGCTCCTCCATGGCTAGAACCCAGGCTCTCCTGCCTCTCTGGCATTGCAGTTTCACTGCAGTAAGGAACTGTCCTCCAGGAGCACACCTAGCGGCCTCAGCATTGCAGCGGGTACCCAATGGCCTGCCTGTGTGGCACGGACATGCACTAGAGCCCAAAGGTTTTGTGGTGCTGCTCAGTGGTCGCCAGAAATTTTCAATTTGCTTTCCATGAGCATTGCAGCTTGGAGAATCATTTTTTTGATCAGGGACAAAGGCAGGCTGGTCCAAAAATATTTACCCTCCCATATTAGCATTCCCTCTCTTGCCAGCCTATCTCTCTGGCTAAAATCAGGGGGAACCCGGGGGGAACAAATTCTAGGCTTAGAAGAGTGAGTTATGCTTTCTCAGACACAGTTCTTACTGCCAAGAAAAACAGAGGGAAAGTTTACATTAGCTTCATCTGTGATGAAGATGGATTGGAGGAAAATAATTAGAAATAAAATTAATGGAGAGAAACAAAAAACCATTTTTTCTCTCTATTAACTTCATTTTGTTCTCCTAATCTTATAAATCTTCATCACATACCTATTATAAAATCACTGACTAAAATGTAGATTACAGTGATGTATGTTACCTGCCTGTGGGCATTGCTGACTAAATTCTGCTCTGACCTGTCACTTGTACATCAGATTCTTGCCACAGATGAGTGGTAATTGCAAAGTAACTGAGTATAAAGGTAAGCCTGATATGATTATAGGATTAAGTCTGATGCTTGTTAGAGATTAAGCTGTTATTAGGAAAAGCATTTGGTGTTTTCAACCCTAGAAATTTGGTCAGATTCTTTCTCTCTCATTCTCCAATATGCATTTCTTTAAATAAATCTGTAAGGAACTTCCTGTTTCGAAGGAGCACTGTCTGTGTCTTCCTCACAAAAATCTGGGTGCTAATGGTGAGTGTCCTCCAGTAGTCTGGATAGCAGCAGATTCAGAAAAATTCTTCACTCAACAAATATGTATGAGTCTCTTCTGAGCTAAGTACTAGTTAATTTAAAAGGAACTTGAAGGTATAGTTCTTGCCCTCAGTGGCCTTGACTTTATTGGAGACTTGACCTAGACCTCTGAGGACACATGCAATCCCTGGCAGTTATTTTCCCAATTTCTGAAGAGTGCACAGCTGTCAGGGTTGCAGCCCTGGGCAGGGAAGCTGGTTAGTGAGCTGGGAGGTGGGATATAGGTGGACCAGTGGGAGAAGGTGAGGGCCATCACTACTTGGCCATTATTAGTGTCGGTGATGGCAAGAGCCACTCCTTTCTATCTCCTATCTAGGCTCCACACAATGATGCATCTGGGTGACTGTAGCCTTCATTTCTGCCTTTGGTTGTTAGCTTTAGTGTGTTAATTATCTGCTGTGTCAGAGTTCTACTGGCCCCTCTGAGCTCTTGCACCCTACTTAAATAGCTAGAGTAGTTCCATGATGTTCATTATTTCTATGTCACATGAAAATTAAGCAATTCCCAACCTTTCTGTTCCCCCTAACTTAACTTCCACTTTCTTCCTTTAGAAAAGAGATGACATTGACCCAAGTCTCTCAAACCTCAGTAGGGTAGGTCTGGAGGGGACAAGGCAAGAAAAGAGAAATGAATTAGTCTTGTTTAAAAATTCAGTCTGAGCTGGAATGAAATGTTTTTCATTCTGTATTTTGATTATATCTGCATGAGCAGTTACTAAATCTGAGACATAATCTCTTTTCTTCTCTTTCTATTTATTTGTAGGAGTCTAGATATATATATATATATATATAAAACAAATATATATAATATGTATCATCTATATGAGATATATGTATAATGTGAGATCCTGAAACCAAAAGATATTGCTTCTCTATTCCCAAAACTCTAATGGTTAAAAAAAATCTAAATCAGCACCCTGCTTTTGCCTGAGACTCACAGAAGCCCTCAGGTGGGAGTACAAGGATGCTGAAACAGTGACCAGACCCTTCACTAAATCCAGATGCCCTGCTGGGTACAGCACTGGAGCAGAGTTTTCTAGTATATAGTAGGTGCTCAATAAATAATCATTGAATGGACTAAAACCAGTTCCTAGTATAACATCAAGTACAAGGTGGATGCTCAATAAATGCTGAAATAATGGCTAACATGGTATTCCATGGGAAAAGAATTCCCATATTGACAGATTGCATCAGTTGGATCACTGGAAGGGATCTGGACTGGATAAAGTGAGAAAACAGCCATGGGCAAGGCAGCAGATGACTGCTACCACCCCTCCAGCCAGAGACCAGCATTGAGAACTTGGATGTTCTGCCTGTATGGAAGTTTGCAAGTGGGAGTAGGCCTAGGGGCAGTGCAAACCCAGGGGCTTTCTCTGCCCTGTTGGCACTCTAAGTACAGCAAACACCTCACTGTGCCAGGCCCCAGCTTTGGTGCCTCTGACAGCCAGTAGTTATCTTGTGATCATGAGAGGCAGGGATGTGTGTGCACATAACTTTTAGTAACACGTATTTTTTTGGAAATGCCCCAGTAAGCTGCTGGCTTTGTCTCAAGTGTTCAGAGGATTCCAGAGGACTGACAAGCGAATTCAAGTGTGTTCATACAAGAAGCGTAGAGAGATGTAGAATAGTGAACTATAGGTTTCAGAACTAAATTTGCAGCCCCAGCGTGTGAGAGAAGGCACTGCCTGTGAGGGCAGATCGAGTTGCAGGGGGCAAGGTCACTTGCTTCTTTCCAGGCCCAGGAATGTCTTCCCTCTATTTCTCTGTTGAAGGCTCTTTATCTCATCCCAGTAAGTATTTCACTCTTGGGAGAGAAAACACAACCAAATAAGGACCTTATTACATGGCCCTTCCTTGTCCTTGCCAACAGCTTCCTCTCATTGACCGTTCAGGAGAGAAGATCCTGGAGTTAGGATCTCAGGAGACATCAGTTCATTTTAAGTCCACCACCAGAAGTTCATGAGCTCCCCTTAGGTCTATCAGTAGGGCCACAGGTTTATCCCAGATACAGATTTAAATTTCTATTCCCTCTCAGCTGCCAGTGTAAACAGAAGAGTTCAGACTGTTTCAGGATGATCTCCTACAGAGGTAAATATCTGACCTTGGCCACCAACTGACTGGATTAGGGAGCTTCACTTCTATTTCCTCATCTGTGCAAAGTAGGGCCCAAGTTTCTTGGTTTTTGAGTCACTTGGAAACCCTAACATTCTTTATTCTATAAGAATTACTTCTTTAGATATTCTAGTATCTTTCCTTTAAGCTTTATCTTTCATACCATACTGGGGGAGTAAAATTTCTATGTCAAAGCTGCACCCAAGTGTATATTTCTCCTGTTCTGTCTCAGCCTGCTGCTCTCCTCATATCTCTCCACCTGTCCCTACTGAAATCACACTGAAGTGTAAACCTACCCAAGAGCTCTAGTTCATCCCCTTCCTCAATAATATTTATTGGTCACGTACACAATGCTAGGTGCTGAGTGGACGTACACAATGCTAGGTGCTGAGTGGACGTACACAATGCTAGGTATTGAGGTACATTGGTAAACAGAATGGTCACATTCCCTGCTTTATTTTGGATCCTGTGCTTTTACAAGGACACACTAACTAAAGGAATGTACAACTACACATTGAAATATTTATATTAGGGAAGATTAACAGGGGTTCATCTAATTTCACTGAGGAGGTCAAGAAAGACTGCCACAGGAAAGTTAATATAAGCCAGAGGAGATAGCTGGGCAAAGATGTAGACGGTGTTCTAGGGGTTGAGAAGATCAAATGAAGACTCCTTGCAGCATCAAGGTGCCATTCAGATGAATGGAACTTAGTGGTCCAAAGAACTGCCTGGGAAAGGTGATGGTCGGAATGTGCTTTGTGCGGGGTGTGGTGTGGCAGGAGCCTGGTGGATCAAGGCTAACATTGGTGGCTAGAAAAAATCAGATTGTATAATAATCCAAACACTGTACAGATTTCTCTTTCATACATGAGTATCCCAAGTAATAGCCAGCTCTCATCCAAGCAGTGTTTTGGGGACCACTCTCCTTCCATCTTGGTCTTTGCCATTTCTAATGAGCTGCCAAGGCTGGCATGCTGCCTGTCTGCATGAATAAGGCACACAAGGTTTTCTGACCCAGGTCTGCCTGGGACTTGGGCTCCTACCTGGTTCAGATTCCACCACCACACTCCTCACCTCAGGGGAGGCATGAAACATGAGATCGGGATCCCAGGAAGGAGATAATAGATGATACAGGTCCTATGGACCATGCTTCAGAGTTTAGATTTCCTGGTGCAGATGAGAGTGATGTGGCAGCAGTGGGTGTAAATCATCATATCTAAGCCTGTGTGTTGGCCTGCCCATGTCACCCGGCATAAACCTAATTCATCACCCCCCATAAAGCCACATCTCCTATCCCTGTTTCTTCTTCCAGTGATGTCATTCCAGGCCTCATAGTCATTTTTTCCTGCCGGACTGCTTATTTAGACTTTCCTTCCCAGGTCTGTGCTATCTCAGCACTCGACAGAAGCTCTTTGACTGGTTTCTTCCCACTCTGGTACAGACTGCAGAGCTACACACTGGCCATGTAGAAGTCTTTCCCAGTGACAGTTATCCCTGACTGCAGTGTTTCACAGAATCAGGTCATCTGGGAGCCCTGTAATCTGATCATAGTGAGCATGGAGATCAGGGTTATTGATACAACCTGAACTTTTCTTACCCTGAAACCTCTAGCCAGCCAGAGCACACAGCTGTCCTCCAGAGTCAGAACTGACCAAGTGCCTTTCTACCTCATGCTCGTCCCCTCAACATGGTACTTCCTCTGTCTAGCTGTCCACCTCTCTGGCCCCTCCTCATGGTTCAGTGTCAGCATTCATCCCCAGGTCTTACCTTCTCAGAGAAGCTTTCCCTTGTACTACCAACCAGAAATAAGCTTTCTGTCTCTGGACTTCTGTAGCTCTCCCTAAAATCCTTTGCTCAGTGACTAGATGCCCAGTTAAATGCTTAACTTTGGCATTTGCCATGTGTTACGTTTTATTACCTTGCATCCTTCCAATTCTACCCTTGAGTAGAGATTTCTAGAACAGCACCTGGCACATCCATAATTAATGGATTAATGAATGCTTTTCTATAATTCTGTGGCACCTTACACAATTTCTTCAATATGCTTCGATATGCTAAAGCATATGCTTCAATAGCAGATGCTCAAGAACTTCTTGTGATTTCTTACTCCTATTCTAGGAGCTGAGTCTTTTAAAAATGCAATGCCTAAGTCAATGAAAGGGAGTCACTTGTGCCTAGAACACCATCTGAAATTCTTGGCGGGGAGAAGAGGCTGCCAGTGAGTCTCCAGCCCTCTGTGGGCAGCTTCCTGATTGGCCCGGCTTGCCATGGACTGTCCAGTTTCAGATAGCTCACTTTTCTTTTTCTAATCTCCTTTCCCCAAAAAAGAGGTGGCAGGGTTGGTGAGTTGCCCTGAGGAGTGCTGTCTTACTTTTCCCACATTATCGAGGGTTTTCAAGTGACAAACTATGCTGGAGCCAACAGAGAGCATCAGACCTAACCCCAAAGTTTCAGACTCTACACTGACTCTGTGTGGTTTGATTGCCTGAACTTTTGGAGATACTGCCTCTAATAAGATGCTCTTCCCATATGATCTCAATTCCCTTCATCCATCTCCAAATCTGCCTGGTTCTGAGTAGTTTTATTTTAATACAATGGAAAAGACAATCCTGTCTTCTCCTTCTCCTCTTCCTAATTGGTTTTCATATGCAGGTCTCAGAAGTGGGATTTGATACATACGTCATCCCTTAATGGGAGCAGGCTAACCCTCATTGAAGGGTAAAAGAAGTGGGTGGAGATGTTCAGAGGTAAGGCCCATTGGCCTCCAAAAGGACAGCAACATGACTCTTAGGAAAAAAGTGTCTCCCTGAACTGGCATGGCCAGCACAGAATCAGATTCCATCCCTCCCCTGAGTCATCCCATGATGTGCAGTGGCCGTACAGCTAGTGTTCCCCAGGAGGTGCTTTTGGGAAGATCCAAGGACCATTCAAACCAGCACAGCATGCAGAGGACTGCGGCTGCAGGTGTCTGGGTGTCCATCCGTTAGACTCACATCATCAGGCTGCCAAAATGAAACTAGCATCTATGAAGTTGGATGATTTAAGGCGGGTGCTCTCTGCAGCCTCAAGATCCTAGGCTGAGTTCAAGAATGGGCTGCATCTCTTGAGCATGTCTTCTCTCTGTCAGTCCTAGAGCCTTCAGCACCATCTTTGCTCACTGCCTGGCTGTGTTTCCAGTTTTCCTTGGAAAGAGAGATTGTGTTCTGAATCCTGGTTCATGCGAAACCCTGATGGTCTCAAAATATAAAACATCCTTATTTTCAACAGAGTGGCTGCCAAAAAGTAAGGGTAGGCTGGAAAGAGCTGTCTCAAATGTTTGCTTTTTTACCTTTGGCAAACAGCACCTCGCAACCCTCATTTCGGTGATTACAGGGTTTGCATAGCCTGCTGGGTTTGGGCCGTGGGATAGCAGCACCAGGGAGGGCTGGCGCTGACCGCATGCCAGCAGCTTGGGTTCTCAGCACTATAATTGTTGCCACTGCTGCTCCAGAGTGAGTAGGGCTGTGGGGAAGGGCAGCTTCTCCAAGCTGCCCTCTTGCTACCCATCATGGCCATTTGAGTAGCACCCCTGTCCCAGTGAAGTATTGAATTAGCATCATTTCATCCTTATCCAGAGATGTGCTCAGGGCCGAGACACATATTTCCTGTGGCCTGGAATAAGAAGTGTATACACCACTGGCAGAGCACAGCCTCCAGCAAGGCGTTTTGGGACCATGAGGCACTGTGGTTGGGATTTCACTAAAATGCCATGTTGTGGGGTGGGGGTGGGGCATCTTTCTTCTTTCATCTGGAGCCAGAGAGCAGATGACTCTGCCTGGTTCGTGCCCATCATCTTAATCACAGGCCGAAAATGGATATCTTTGGTTAGTGTCCCTTTTTATACACAGATATACGCAGCACCTATTTATAGCTATTTGCTGAGGGACTCTACCAATTACTTGAAAATTACTTGTCTTTAGAGACAAACTAAAAATGTGATTCAGTGGACTGGAAGTTTGTGTTAGAACCAGCTGCTATGGGGCAGGATCAGAATGGAGTGGAGCGTGAGCGATGAGCAGTGATGCCCAACTGGATATGACCCTTAGTAATACCACTTTAACTGGAGGATGGTTAGAGAGAATACAGTCTTCTGTCTGTCTTATCTTTTATCACAAGTTCATTGGGTCCCTTGTTCATAATTATTATGGGCCTCAGATGTCTTAAAGACCCCATGAAATGGCTCTCTGTAGTCATCAGTGACATCCCATCTGCAGATCCAATCCTCTCCTTCCCCACTTTCTCATACTTTGCTATCTTTGGCACTGAACATTTTCCCCATGAAACATTTCCTTCTTCCCCTCTACTTTGCCTTTTGGTTATTGCTTCTCTCTTGGGTCTCATCTTCTGCTCCTCCCCCTTCCCAATCCTGTGTTGCTACCACTTGAACTAGAACAGGAAGAGGTAAGGTGGTAAGCTGGTAAGGTGCCCAGCTTGCAAGTCCGTATCATGGCCAGGCACAGGAGCCTCAGAGAGGAGCTGCCCGCAGAAGCTATCTACGGGCAGGCCACGGGACAGGGTTTCTCTGCATCCGGCTAATTCCTCTTCCGGCATAGGTCTAGAAAAGACAGTGATTCATGGAGGCTTGCCACTGTGTCTGTGGAGGAAAAAAGAAAGACCCAATTGAAGTGCTGAACCTGTTGACGTGGTGAAGCCAGCAACAGGAGACAGAAGCCCGGGGACTGCAGATGCAGGACTGGAGCAGAGGGCAGGGTGTGATTATGGAAGGCGCTCTGGAAACCCGGCATTGGACCTAGTGAGGAGCAGTCTGGGTAGGACATAAGATTGTGGAATCTAGTATATCCAGAGGGATACTGAGCAGCAAACCTTGAGAAATGGAACCATTTCAGAGATGAGTAGAGAATTAAAAGGAAAAGAAGCTATAAAATAATTTCAGGCATAAATAATAACCGTGCTTGAGCATTTTCACTGTGTAGACACTGTGGCAAACATTTTGCATGTATTTTCTCATGTAAAGGCTTAGAAGGAGGAAAATACCACAGAGAGGAGGAAATTCAAGAAGTAAGACCCTTCTACACCCATCATCCTTGTTACACCTTACTTCCTCTGGTCATCCTACCCTTTAGGGCCCAGTACAGGGAGCACCGTTCTCCTGTGTTCTCCCCATTTGTCAGGCTCTCCTTTGCAGAAACTTGGTAGTGTGTGCATTTTATCCATCCGGTTAACAAATAAATGTTTATTCCACTATTTTAGAATCCATGGTGTTATAGCAAAATTAATTCCCTGTGAAGACACAGTATCTAACATGTAAAGTCATCAACAAGACCCATTTAATGAGGATTCTACTCAAGATTGAATTTGAAGTAAAGTAGGGGAAGACCTCTCATCAATTCATTTCTAACATCAATGACTTGGTTCACCAGGAGGTGAGGATTTGTTGAATGGTTTTCTCCGTTGTTTGGTTTCTGCTGCTCAGTTGAGATTCCTAGCTAGTGTCAGATACTAACTGTTGAAGTTCTCGGCAACACCGGCACATTCTCTGCATAATTATTTGCACAGTTCAATAATGATTAACATTTGAACTCTGTCTAGGCTGAGCAAGCCACATCAAAGCTCCTTTTTCACTAGGACTTTTAAAATATCAAATATGGGCTGAATGAGTAGGTGTCAGAGAAACTGACTTTGTAAACTGAAAATTGTAAACCTAGATTCATTTGAATTATGTCATGTGGAGTGCATATATAAAAATTAAGAGCATTTTGATTTCCCCCTTCTAGGTAATAAATAACATCTGTAGTGTTCCTCCTCACCTTTTTCTGATTAGCTCTGTGTCTGGCATATTTTCCCCAACACTCCTGTTTCATGTTGTAAGGATTTGGCCAAGAAGACACAGGATTCTAAGTAAATGGTGTGGCTGTAACAGAAAACTTGCAGCAGTCCAGTCTAAATCCAGAAATAAGGGACAAGATGAGTTTGGGGCTTGAGTGGTGGTCAGGCCTCCCTCTTTTCCCCTTCCCTGGCATACATACCAGCAGAACTTCTCTGGCCCACAAACCAACTTCACTCCCCCACAAAGCTTACAGTGACTTTCTTGGACCCCCTAGGCCCCTGATTCTGCACCTGTACCCACATGGATGCAGCCAGCAGAGTGCCCTGGGCATTCAAGGGGCCGATGAGGTCCTCGGGGTCCTCGGGGATTGCCAGTGATAAGTCCAGTGAAGACTGGACAGCTCTGCTTTCAGCTATCTTGTGTGATGGGTAGCTGGATAATGACCCATATCAAGGCCGTGATAAGTGTAAATGATACTGCTGCTGAAGATGGTGATTTCACATTGTTGAAGATTTCAGATATTCAGGCAGCCTGTGTTGGGTAGGCAAGGCCGCGCAAGAAGGTAGGGCTGAGTTGTGTGGGGCTTAGGGGCCTGGAGTTAAACACTAAGGTAATTAAGGGGGGGGGGGTGTTGGTGATCCCAATGTAGAACCACATTGAAAATTCCTATTTTATTTCATTCTATTTTCACAATTTTGGCCAGACCTCTGGTTTAGCATATATAGTTTAAGTGGCATTGCCAAGTTTTCTTTGATCACACAATTTCTTTCTTCGTTCATTCATTCATTTTTATACTACTTTATTAAAGTATGCTTGACATACAAGAAGCTATACATATTTAATGTATATATCTTTACTTTTAAGACTTGATAAGGTAATGCTATTGATTCTTTGAAATTTATGTTCAAACATGGGTGATATTTTTCTCAGAGTTTTCATTCATTATATGAAAGAAGGAGTTTTGGGACAAGTATATATTCATGAAACTATTGCCACAATCTGTGCCATAACATATCTGACATCTTTAAAAGTTTTCCCTCACCTATTATATTTATTATGTGTATGAGAGAGAGAGAGAGAGAGAGAGAGAGCACCATTTAAAACAGATCAACTATCTCAACAAACACTTAGGTCCACAACACACATTGTTAACTGTGGGCTCTATGCTAATAGCATGTGGCCATGAGTTATTACTCATATTGTGTGACTGAAACACTGTGCTCTCTGACTAAGACGTCCCACTTCCCCTCCCTCCTTCTGATAATCTTGTAGTGATACCTTGTTCCCTGAAGGTTCACATCTCACAGTTACTGTGGGGTGGGGCAGATGGTCACACCTTGATTTTGATGACTCTCTGTCAGAGGCTATAGATTCAGCCTAGACTGTAATGATTTGTTTCAGTTGATGAGTAAGTTTTGTGTGTCCAGTTCTATAGCAACTGCTATGGGAATTTTAAGAGGTTTTTGTTTTTGTTTTTATCATTAAGGTTTACAAAACACTCATATCAATAAGATTGCATTTCATCCTCACAGTCATCCTGTGAGATAGGCATTATTTTTATACTCATTTTGCATACAAGGAAACAGGAATTCAGGGTGGTTAAATGACTAAATGAGATAAAGAAAGAGATTATTCTAAAGTTTCCTAAAATACCTAGTGGTTTCTCTGATTTTTTTTTTTAGAACTAAAGTAACAGCATAGAAGCTGTTGCTAAATTCCTAACGGTTCTGTAAGTCCCAGCTTTTGAACTGGGAGAGCCATACATGTGACCTTGAGGTGCTTTTTTCTCTCTGAAAATTAAGCAAAGGTCAGTAAAGCATCAATTCAGAGCATAAGGGTTCTAAACCCGTGTTTTTGTCAAGAATTATTTTTAGGGAAAAACTTCTATTTTTAGATACAGAATAATTTTTAAAATAGGAATCAAGACAGCAATGAATGCATTTGCATTGGGTGCGTAAGTCCTTACCACACAGTGAGATGAGAGGCAGCCATGGCCTCAGCCGCTGTTTTCAGGACATGTAAAACCACAATCACACTGGAGATTCAATCCATATGTTCACCAAGCATGTCCCTCCAAGATGCCGCCTGGATGTGCTATGATCTGGAGAGACACAGGCTGTGGGTAGTGGGGCTCCAGCTCCCTGCATAGAGTTTCTCTTGGATGGGAGGAGGCTTTGGACTTCTCTTGGTCTGAGCCACTCAGAAATGCCAAGCAAATACTCAGTGTCAATCAGCCTTCCATGTTCAAGGTGCATTTGGCTCACAGAAAAAAAACTGTCTATTTTCAAGAACTTTTAACTTACAAAGATGGAAGGTAATATGTTAAATAAACCTAAGCCTTACATGTTCATTAATAAACATACCTGATGTGATTTCCTATCAGGAAATACTTTGATAGCCAAGTATCTGAAAGGTTGAGTTTTCCCCCCATCCAAAGTAAGTTTTGCTCTAAGTAAACATGGATGTGCCATTCAAGTATGAAGATGTTTGCGCAGTGAATAAAGTGGACCATTAAAAGTAGGATGAAATTTTCACTAACCTTTAGCAATTATAAAAGAGATCAAAAATAAAAGAGCTCAGTGGAAATGCATTCAGCTGGGAAGAACAGGGCCTGAAACAAAAAAGTAGCAAATTAAAGCTTCTGCAAGTAGCGTCTGTTCCAGCTCTGGAGCAAATCTCTCAAACCCAAACAGGAGAGGTGGCTTTGGTTTTTGTTTATTATGTAATAATAACCTCTACTTATGCTTCTGCTCTTTGTAAAGTCTTGAGTTAAAAGGCATTGAGTTATAAAAAACACCTTATATTATTCTGATAATAGCTGGTATTTAGTGCCAGATAATGCCAGATGTTATTACTTGTTTCATAGAACTGTCCCAAGGATCAAATAGAATTAACACATACAGGACAATTAATGCAGTATTTGTAGCATGTGTTAGGAATGTAGTAAGTACTTAAAAGTATTAACTTTTTTTAATGTTGACTTAGAATATACTAGGTACTGTGTTAAGCACTTAATGTGCTTATCTTACTCTTTTATACTTCTAAGCTGAGACATGGGTGATAAGAAAATTGCCCCAAAATGATACAACTAATAGTATAGCATTCATCACCACTTGCTCTATGTTGGGCATAGTACTAATAAACACTTTTATTGTATCATCACATTTAGGTCACACAATAATCCTACAATATTATCCTCATCTTACAGATGAGAAATGTATGCCTACAGGGAGGTCAGCTAACACCTAAGGTCCCAGAACCAGTGAATGAGGGAGCTGAGATGTGAACCTTGGCAAGCTGGCTGTAAAGCACTTGCTCTGTGTATCTGTGTACGATGGTCTTCAGGGATGGGGCTGTCAGGGACTTTGCTTTAATCACACAGCCTTTGCTTTATGTCCTCATTACCATCACTGCCATACTTGTTTCAGCATCACAACACTCATCTTCCTACCCCCCCTTCCCACCCCACTTTTCAGCCACACCCAACTCATTGTACTTGAACAGCTTTCCAGACCCAACCCATCCCCCTCCACCTCTGCAGTGGTTTGTGGGACTGCTCACCACCCCGCTTGGTTTTCCCTAGGCATGCAGACTTTGTTTGCTATGAACTTTCTTTTCCTATTTGTAAGCCAGCTAATGTGTTTATTTTATTGAAACCTTGTGTAGTTAAAAGTCTTATTGAAGACTTAATTAAAATGGTAACAGCAGCTTATCCACTTAGGTAATTTTAATTTTCTTATTCATGCATTTGTGTTTTCCAACTTATATACAATAAACATAAGTTCCATGATCAGAAATAATAATGTAGTACAGCCAAAGATAGTAGTTTCAGAAAAGACAGGAATGTACCTTTTACAGAGAAGAGAACATGATTGCCTTCCATGAACATCAGAATCATCTCCAGATGTCCCTCAGTCCTCCCCATTTGGTGACCCCATCACCTGTCACAAATTTGTGCCTTTCAAATTATTTTAGTCACAGCTTCTTTCTTCAAATAACAATATAGGGAAGGACAATACATTTCCATCATACATTACAGGTTCTTCTTTAAGGACTGAACTGCACTAATTGAAATGGAGTTGGGGAACTTGAACACCCCGGCCCCAAGCACTAACTCACCACCCCATCTAAAGACAGCTCCCTAAATATTTCTGGGACCCCTCTGGCTCTAGAGAGCATAGTTGTCGCTTGACAGCATTGGCTAGCATCATTCTAGAAATTAGAACTCTTTCATATGTCCAGCTTTGCTCAGATAAAAAGCTCTAAAATCTTACAGCGTATTATATAAGATAGTTATTTTCTTCATTTGCCCTAAAATTTTCTACTTAATCTCCCTTTTCACATCCAAAACCAATACACATGACTAATTCATCATACAACTGAGTATTTCTGCCTAGCTAGAAAGCTTTATTATCTGACAGGTTGCCTTCAGTTCACAAGAAAAGAAAGATTTGTTTATTCTTCTCTCTGAATTCCCTAGTTTCTGCCCAGAGGTTAAAAAACCCAATGCCCTTCTCTCATCCATCAAGCTGATGGATGGAGTATTTGGAACTTCTAAATCACAGTCTGAAACCTGCTCTCTTGACTTCTCTGAGTTTCTGTTTAACTGGTTTTATTTCTCATATTATTTTCTTCTTCTCTGCCTCATTTGCTTACAGTTTCTTTGGTATACTTGTCACTCTGTCTCTGATCTTCTGATTTGTTCTCGTTCACTCTCAACATAGCTAATCCACATCGAGGGTTCAGTGATCATTGTGTTGAAGACTGTGCTCACATCATTGAGTGCTGGTAGTCTCTCAGATAGAGTCACTTTAGCTCCAAGTGCGTTTCCTACACACACAGGGAAATATGAAGAAGTGTCAGAAATATGAATTCCATCATGCAGTGTTCAGAAGCAGGCAAAAATTACCTCTATGGTGAGACGTTCACTTTACAGTTACCTTCAAGAGAGAAGCTATCCTTTGGGTTTCTGAAATTCAAGTAATATTCTGTTTCTTAGACTGGATGGTTACCTTCCTATCTTAAACTGGGAGCGTTAATCTTCAAGCTGTGATGTGATTCCTGTGCTTTTCTCTATGAGTGTGATTTTGTAAGAGTTTTTTAAGGTAACCCTTTGACACAGAAAAGGAAAGAGATTCTTACTGATAGATTGATCTTTATAAAAGATGAAGACTCTAAAATTTTAGATAGGTAAAATTTTTTAAGTTTCATAGTATCAACTATAGGATATAGAGAAATAGAACATTATTAGTAGCAGTGTCATTTAGCATGTGTTGTAGAGTTGGAAATATGTGCAGTTTGCAATCATACAGTTCTACTGCCAGACACATAACCCTCGAGAATCTCCTCCAGATGTGCCCAAGCAGATGTGGGCAACACTGCTCACTGCATCAAGCTTATAACAGCAAAAGAAGAAAAAATTTAAACAACCCAAATGTCCAACAACAGAGGAATAGATAAGTAAAATGTGGTTATTTTGTATAGTGAATTATCAGATCTTTTAATATATACACATATATGTACAAATTACATTGAAAAGTAAAATGCAAAAACAAAAATTTATATGAACTGGTCAATTTGTATGAATCAGTAAAATATAATTTATCATAACTTAGAAGAGAAGAAATTGAAGCTGTGACTAGCTTTCTCTCCCTCTCTCTCTACATACAAAGATTCACATGCATATACACACATATATGTGGTTATATGTATACCATATGTCTATATGAATATATAGGCACCCATCTACTCACAGAGTTCTCGAGATGCTGTTGTGAATGAAAGAGTAAGTTGCAGAATATGCATAGCTCAGTGCACATAGACATTTTAAAAGTATAAAACTACAACTATTATTCCTTGACATATGTTACTATATTTTTCCATGAATGAAGAAAGTACTGGACACTAAGATGGTGGTAGCAACAGCCTCCAGGGGAGTGGACATGGGTCTTGGATTGAGGATGATGACAAAGCAGATGATTCCATCTTCATTGTTCTATTTCTTTTACTTAAAAAAAGCAAATATAGCAAAATATTAACATCAATTCATTCTGGTGATGGCTCTCAGAATGTTAGTTTACATTATTCTTCTTAATTTTCTCTTTGTTGAACTCAAAAATGAAAAATAATGAAGTTGAGATAACAGTATCTTTCCTCAGTTAACCCTAGACTTATTTATTATTTAGGTATTTTATTTAAGAAAAAATGTGTATAATTATGCCCTTTTAAAAATATATAAGTATAGCTGAGCTAGCTAGATTTCCTTTTTATGTTTATGTTTGCAAAGCATATTTATTTTATTTAACATTCTTTGATATCAAAACATGGCCTTCATACAGACTTGTGAGGAGTAAATTATGGTGGTTCATGGTTCTGCCCATCTATGTATTAAGAATGTACTTTCTAAGACAGACGTCCTTGGCCACCTCTATCCCTGGAAGCATCCATTTGTTTGGAGTCACATTTTCCAAGCAAACAGAAACATAGACGTGAAAAGGATTTCCTCTGTGGTGCTAATGATTCGTTGGTATGTGAATGTTAAGACTGAATGTCTAAAACCACTGATGTTTATTGGCTCAGCCCCCACTATCTCTCTCCAGGGTCATTTCCACCAGATGACAGAGCAGACTTTTTCCATCCCTGACAGTGCTTGCCACATTCATTCTGAGCAGCACAGGAGTCCCGCTCTGGTGGAGAGTCCTTTACAGCAGGATGGAGGACAGATGAGCTGGCCACCACAGCAAAGATCAGCCACCACATCACATGCTGGTCCCTGGGTGTGTCGTCTACCCACCTTCTGAGGTGCACCCAGTGGGACTTCTGTGAACTGATTTGAGAAGTTAGTAAATAAAACTAGACTTAAAGCAACTCAATTTGATGCAGAGAGGCCCTCCATTGAGGGTATGAGCAAGGAGCACAGTTAAGAGGGAAAGGAGAGATTCACCTCATTATCCTGCCGTCACACTCTCTCCACTGAGGTCTTCACCAGAGTAGAACTCCAGCTTCTCTTGCACCTCCTTGCTCCTACCCACAAGAAAGCAAAGGAGAGGGTCACCCAAAAGAAGAAACCGAGCATCCTCAAAATCAGACAAGCAGTCCAATGTCTGTCCCAGTGTCTACACGAGCACCGGTCTGCTCCCAGCAGTGTTCAGCCAGATGAGTGCTGAGTGGCTAAGCCTTTGAGTCAGGGTCAGTTATCAATAGGGCCTCTCTACCACAGATGTCAGTTATCTTTTCTCCAATCAGTCACAGAAGCAGTGTTTTAGCTCTGTCTGGCCTCTGCCTCTCTGTTACCAAACTCAGGATGGAAGGAGGAGGCAGATATTATTGATTGTTCCCCTTATAAACCTGATGATCTATGGTTAATAAACCTGTATGACATATCTGAAAATTATTATCTTATCACCAAAAAAAAAAGCCTTGTAATTCTGTATGGTGGTGGGTGTTCAGGGTGAAGGGTGGTGATCATTTCTCAATAAATAAAAAATATCCAACCATTGTTTGTGTCCTGAAGAGGTTATAATGATATATGTCAATTATATCTCAATAAAGGAAACTTCATGAACATTGAATTTAAAACCTCAGGATGGTATATCAATGACCTTCATGATGCCAATCAATAACTTGTCCACCAAATAATAACACATCCTTATCCTGACTGAAGAGTTAACTGCACTTTGCCCACTTTAGATCTCCTAAGAGTGATTAAAAAATAAATACATGTAGTGTTTATCATGGCATGCTTGAACTCTCATGACTTGCAATAGGCTCCATTAAATGTACATTTAATTTGTTACGTTATCTGCATAGGTAGAGGCACACGCAGTAAATGTATTTGTTTAAATTCATCATTTTACAGCAAAAACAAAAACCCCACTCTGCTGTACCAGAACACTGCTCTGCATATGGCCAGCTGCACGTTGGCAGAACACAGTGATTTTAGGGATGAATTAGTGTTCTAATCTCTTTGGGATTTCCTTTATATTTCTGGTGGTTTATGACTGACATTTACTGTAACTATAGCTTTCTGTTTATATTTAATGGAAGATTCATTTCTGTGGCAGCATACACATTTACACCCCACTATTGAATAAAAGCTACTGTTCTGCAAGAAGGATATAAAATGTTGATTTATAACGACACATTCCAATAACAGTGATCTAATTCTTCCAAACTATTTCTTGCCAGGTCCTGGAAACAGCATGGCTCCAGCAACGGATAATTTTTCTCTTCCAGAATATTCAGCCTTCAACACATCTGTCCATGCTGCAATAAGATACAAAAACTGGAAGCTCCTCACAGGTTTCCCAGGTAGAACTCATAACATTTCTTCCCAGAACAACAAGTAAAATTTCACCAAAATAGTAACCAGCTTCTATAAAACTGTCTCTGAGGCTGCTGAGTGACTAAATGAAGAAAACTAGTGTAATCTAATAGTTCTGACAAAAATATAAATTTAAATTAAGAAAAAAATGAGAGTTAGCTGGGAAGCAGATAAGCACTCTACTGCTGCTTGAAAATAGAGGTTTCAGTGGCCATGAGGCCCGGCACATCTAAGTAGTGAGGAGTACCTCTAAAACTACCTCCTGAACCAGGAGTATCGCTAGTGGAGGTGAATCTACTTATCAAACCAGTAGTATAGCTACTGGAGGTCATTGCATCCTGTGACACATCTACAAGTGACATCTTTTAAATACTTTTAAAATATGGAGCATGATGGTTACAATGAGGACACTTGTGGTGAGACAACCCAGCGTCAGGGCTGCCCTGGGTATTGTAAGGCATTTTAGCATCCCTGGCCCTTGGCACAATACCAGTAGCAAATTCCCCAAAGTCATTGTGACAAGTACCCCCAACACACACACGTACCTATTCACATTCCTGGGTGCCCCTGGTTGCGAAGCAGTGAGACATGTCCAGTGAAAGCACCAGAGTCAGAGTCTGGGGGCCTAGACACCACCCAGGGGTCATACCGCTTTCACATGCCATGGCCACGGTGCAGCTCAGCCATGTCCCCTGAGCACCTCTCTTGAGGTTAGATACGGCCTACCATGACTTTTCCCCCAGTCAACTGTTGTATATCTTTCCCAGGCTGTGGCCACTGGTTCCCGCCACCACCGCAATACAATGTCTCTGAGATACCCTCCTCGGACCCACCAACCAAGACCCTCTGGCTCTTTGATATTGATCGGGACCCAGAA
>PVHY01009926.1:18751-54199 GCA_004024945.1 Uropsilus gracilis
CGTGTACTTCCCGGCACAGGACCCCCGCTGCGATCCCAAAGCCACAGGGGCTTGGGGCCCTTGGATGTAGGATTTTAGGCAGCCTGGGGGCCAAAGGAGGCCAAAAAAAAAAACCCTTTCCATTGCAAGTTGGACTTCAGGTCTTTAATCCTGTGAGTCTTGTCTCTTTTTCCCTCCTAACCTGGACCCACTGGGCCCTTGTTCTAAACCACGCTGAGGTGCAAGTTCAACCCCTAGTGCATTTATGAACCTGATAAAATCTGCAACGCCCTACCCTGACTGGGGTACGTGTGCAGAGGAGGGGTGGGCTGGTTCATTACTTTTCCCTGAGCTGTGGGACAGCTGGGAACCGGACATGACCTGGGAAGTTCTCATCACGTCCTGGAGGCTGGAGCAGCTGACTCTTTTTGTCTCGCACATCAGATGTTAGGTTTCCTTCTGCCAATAGCTGGTTTTTATTGGAATGACTCACATTTCTATAACAAATGAAGAGAGCAGACGGTTGTTAATGGTTCTGTGGGCCAGGAATCCTCCCTGTCTGGTGGGTTCCCATACAGGCATCTCTTGTGAGTGACACCCCCCTTGCTTCACCTTCGTCACTCGTCTTGTCCTGAGCAGAAGGCCCCCTTCTTAGTAAGATCACCATGACGGAATGCCTATTTCTCATTATGCCAGGTTTTCTGCTACTCCCTTCTTCTCTTCCATTTGACTCCGATGCCCTGTGCTTAGGAGGGTCCCTTGGCCCCTCCACTCTGAGCACCAGTGACCTAGTGGCACTGCTGAGCGCTGCCTTCCTTTGCTCCTAACGCTGAAGCTACAGGCCTGCTCAGAAGAAGCAATGAATCTGTCTCTATGAGTATGTTCATGGCACCTGCGAAGAGAGTTAGATGGGGGCACTTGGATGTGTCTCATGTGCTGGGTAATGTTTTTTCTAGATGCATGGGAGTTTATTATCATAATCTTGCAACTGTCTCATAATATATATTGAGTTGCACCGCTCTTCCCTAGCAGTACATAGGGAGCCCAGGAAGTGATACTTTGTCCTAAGATGAAGGAAGTGGGCAGTTTGAAAGGCTGTGGCCAGTATCTGGGCTCCTGGGTGCGATCAGGCAAAGGAGAACTCACCCGAGTTTCTCTTAATTGCTCTGTATTACTGCTATACTGAAGATCCAGGATCAGGGAAAGTGGATACACCACTTGACCTGCCAGCCCTTTTTCGGTGTCTCTAATGATCTACTAATGTGAATCAGTTCTACTAATCAGATCTACTAATGTGAATCAGAACTTAAAACCACCAAGTAAGATGACACAGGTCCTTGTATGGACCTTTAAAACAGTACCAATACTTTCTGGTCACTACTAACAACTGATGAGCATGTCAAATTCAGAGAAATATGTGCAAAAACTAGGCTCTTTTACATTAGCTCCACTGTTTTTCCCCTGCTTATCCCCAATGCCTAACTTAGTACCTGCTATGAGCAGTCACTCAGCATATTTTTGTAAATAAATGAATGAATTGACAAACGATAAGTGAAAAAGTCTCACACTATAAAATGCTAGTTCAGTGAACTGAATACAGTGGTGATACAAAGCCCTTCCACCCACCACTACTTTTCTGTTCTCAACTGCCCTCCTGGTGCTGGAAATTGCATGCCTGAGTTGTCATAGGATGCTCTTGAGTGACATTGTGATGTCTCCTCTGAAGTGAGGAGTGGGATAAATAATGCCAACAAAAGGTACTCTTGCTAATAATCTTCAGTTCTATGTTGTGTAGAACACTAGAACTTAAAACCACCAAGTTAAGGTGACACAGGTCCTTGTATGGCCAACCCTTAAATCAGTAGCAATACTTTCTGGTCACTACTAACTTGTATTAAAATAAGATGAGTGGAAGGAAATGGTGCTAGAACTAGTGACACCTCTTATCTATTCCTTGATTAGCAAACAGCTAGTAAAAATGCCATCCCCTCACTCTCAAGTCTGTGGCAGATATATGAGCGTATATGTTCATTCTGGAGCCTTCCAATCCCATGACTGCAGGTAAAATTGTGGCTAAGACTAGAGAGCATCACTCCATGATACCTCTGCTCTCTCTCTCTGTACTCCTAGTCACTGTCTCCAATTCTGATTCCTTGATTGCCATCTTCAGTGTGAACATCCTGCACTTGATGGGTTTAAAAGTAAATTTTGAGATTTCATTTCATCCATAATAGTAATAGGTCACACGATTTTCTTATTCTGTACAAGAATGTTAGCAGATCTTTGTATTAGCATGAGAAGAATTAGGTTGTTCCTTTCTGAATTTGTTTACCTTTAGAGAAGGTAATTTATTTAATTATGAACTGGTTTTTCTTCATTAACAAATGATTGTTATGTATAGGGGACCAAAAGAATTAAAAATTTTCTTTTAAATCATGTCAGTTGTAACTATGAAGTTTCCATTTGGGGTGATTTTCCATTCCAAAAATCCTGAAATGGGATGTTTGTACAAGATCATGAATGTACTTAATGTCCCTGAACTCTACACTTTAAAGTGGCTTAAAATTATTAAAATGGTAACTCTTATGTTGCATGGCTTTTACCACAATTTTTGAAATGTGTCAGCAAATTTTATGGTAAATAATTATATCTCAATGAAGCTCAATTTATCTCAATAAATAAACATTGCAAAAATATCAGAACTGAAAGAGAAATATGTCAGTCATTATCTTCAAAATATAAGTTATAATCTGAAATACTAGAGGGATGTCCAGCAAGGTCAGGCATGAATATGCACTGAGTGTGTTAATTTCCCCCAAAGTTCTGACAGCTTAAAACAGTGAATACTCATTATTCCACATATAATGTGAAGGCCAAAACTAGGAAAACAGTTTAGCTGGGTGCTTCTAGTTCAGGATTTCTGAAGGGATTGTAATCAAGCAAAATTTAATTCTTGAGTGGTTGGTTTGTGCCAGGCATTGTACCAGATGCTTTGAAAAGGATAGTCTTGTTTAATGAGTATTATTTTTTTTTGAAATCACAGATAATGCCTATAAAATCTATTCAATATTAGTTGTAAAAGGCTCATTTGGTTTTTACTCCATTTAATTTTTGTTTTTGTTTTTGTTCACTATCCAACCTTGGTTTGAGCACAAAATTACTTAAGAAAATAAATCAGAAGAACTACTTTGTCTTTCTAAAAAGTGTATCAGTAACTTGCCCAAGTATTTACCAACTGGATAACAAACAAAATGTTGTGTAGCTATAACCACCGGCTAAATGGTTCGATTACTCTCAGGACCTAACGAGCATAAAAGGATAAGCTTATTTTTCTCTTGGAGGCCTATTCTTACAGTTGCAATAACAGTAAGTACCTTGAGCTGAGCTCAGAATCTGGCTGGAAATAGATTACACAGAGAAAGAAGGACTATCCAGAGGCAGGGCACCTTAAACAAACAAGAAAGCAAACAAGCAAAAGCCCTGAATCTTGCCCTGAACTCCTGTTATAAGCATTCTTTTCTAATTAGTTTGGATGGACATGACCCTTGCTTGGTCGTGTGGTCACTGTGGCTATAATAGGCTTATTAGTTTTTATATATGTCAAAACCTGAATGCACTAATTCCATTCTTCTAAACTGAGATTTTGCTCTCCATGTTTTTCTGAGTGTGAAAGATTCATACTCAGGGTGTTGATGCTCAGGTGGTGCATAGAGAATGGGAAATGGTGGAGGACGCAGGCATGCCTCTCCCATCCCCATCACTGAGAAGCTTACAAACTCTGTACTAGTGGAGCCAACTTTTTTCCAGCTTAACAGTTTTCAGGAACATCCCAGACAACATTAAATATATTGAAGTACTTATTTTCTTGCCCAGCTACCACTTAAACTTTAAGGTCTATTTTTATCCAAGTAAAGATTCGTTGTAATCTGTGTAATTGGCTTATTTCCAGGCTGAGGAAAGGCCAGCCTGTTCACCCTAGTTTTCATCTTTCCTCATCACTGGCAGCAGGTAAGTCAGAACAGCATGGAGGTACCTGCCCCATCACTGACACTGTTGTTCTGTTGCCATGGAAGCCACCCACTTGACAGCACAGAGCAAGGAAGAGCCTCATGACTCGTGCTGCCTAGGGCCTGACTTCCAGAGATTGCCAGAAAATTGGAGATGTAATTTTATTCTCAAAGTCACTCAAGTAGCCAGTCATTGAGCCTACGATATTTCATGTCATAACCTTTATTACTTGTGTGACAATAGAGATAATGCATACCACTGTAACAATTATAGCAAATACAAAAATCAGAAAATTAAGCATGCCACAGGCCAACCTCCCAGAGCTAACTAACCACCATTGCTTTTGTTTATACCCCTCGCAGAGAGTGATTAAGTGACTCACTTCCCAGATTGGCTTTCGGGTCTCATTGTGCACAGCAGAGTCCTCTGGGAGATGGTGGATGGTAGATAATAAACTGGCACATCTTCTGGAAATCTTCCTTTGCACCCCATTAACAAGGTAGAGATGTTCTTGGGAATTATACTCCAGGGGAGCTGGAATAAAATTCAACCTATACATGTTGGTTGACATACACCCTCAACATATACCCTCCTTCCTAGGCCCCCAAAATGCATGGGACACAGGGGCCAGGTGTAATCAATTAAACTAGCAGGCTCTGTCCACACTAGACCTGTTGAGTTGGCCTCAGAGACACTCCATGCCCATCCCCCACCCCCTTCCATCCTCAGGTAAGTGGTTAAATAGAACGTGCTGTGCTTTGTTTACATTAAATGAATCAAAGTTGAACTTGCCCTTTTGGCCACCATTTTGTAACAGATGATTCCAGTTCACACTGTGATAAGCATTGGGGTCAAGGCTGAGACACTGAGGGTAGGAGAGAGAAGGGTACAAGGAACAGACCCCCTTCCATGACACTGACCTTCCTCAGTACAAACATGAGGCCAGCATACAGGCACACAAGGTGCAGGGACAGAATGGCAAAGCAGAGGTGAGGTAGGGGGGGCTCATGGTCAGAGAAACTGCAACTCTATGCATGGAAAGGGAATTCATTCTATCCTACTTTTTATTTGTCTTTTTGTTAGCATGTGAGAGGCAGGCAAATTACCTCAGACTGTCTCACAAGGAAAGAGCCAGTCTTTAAACCTGCCGCTATCAAGTCTGTAATACCCACAGGTCACAGCAGTGCAAGACCAGGTTAACAGAAATAGGGTTTATTAACAAGTGGATATGAAACCAAGAGTCCTCAAGGCTGTCCAGGCCCCTGGACGCCTCACCCCAGTCCAGTCAACACCAAGCCCAGGTTTCCTGCAAGCCCCTTCTCCAGGAACAAATATAACAAAGACCTTTTTCCAGTGAGTAGCCCTCTCCAAGTCCAGGTTTCCAAAAGTATATGGCTTTTCTTCTCTCCTGGCTAGGCTGGGCCTAGCAGAGTGCCAACATGGTGCCTGCTCATTCTCCTGTGTGTCTTGCTCTCCCTGCATGCACCCTTATGCTCTCAGAAGAACTCTCATCCTGAGTTCTTCTCCTGCCTGTGTTCTCTTCTCTTGAGGCTCCATCCCTTGCTCCACATGCTTTGCTGAGTCTCCACCCATAGGGGCGTCTTCCTACTCAGCTGCATCTTGTTACAAAGATGGGGCCAT
This sequence comes from Uropsilus gracilis, assembly GCA_004024945.1. Taxonomy (NCBI): domain Eukaryota; kingdom Metazoa; phylum Chordata; class Mammalia; order Eulipotyphla; family Talpidae; genus Uropsilus; species Uropsilus gracilis. Next base: position 24,380 of record PVHY01009926.1, read on the forward strand.
AGCCCCCCCAATGCAGCCTTGTCACCCTGTTACATTTTTATACCCATGGAAGTAGCAAGTTCTTTCTATACAATCTATTTTTCAATATAATTGGTGAATCTTCTGACTGTTATGGAAGCAAATGATTTGATATGAAATATTATTTGTTGGGGCTTCTCAAGAGGCTGGTTTTCTTGGTCCTTAGGCCAGGGTTTGAGTGGGTTGAAGACATACAAGTATGGGAGGAAATATGTGGCCCCACATCCAGGAGTTAGGGAGAAAGCCCCCTCTCAGTAGGACTTGCATACTTCCGTTTGCAAGGAGGTCCGCAGATGCTCCTTCCAAAAAAAAAAGCATCCTGAGGTCCCTTGGTAGCTGGGGCGGACAACCCCCACAGCTCCCATCTCACACAGGCCCTTTCACTGTTGGAGTCAACATGGTGCTTATTCTTAAATTTTTACTCTACTAGAACAAAATCCTAAGAGATGCTTCATTATCACCCTTGTAAAGGAACATGTGTGTGTCAGTGCTCATCATAAAAATAAATGCCATCACACAAATCGCTCTTACTTTTGAATGACAAACTGTTCCTGGCCCGGGAGGAAAGAGGAACTCTTTCACGGCATGACTGGGTATCCCCAGTGCTGGGGCTGAGGTGGGCAGCCCTAGCAGGTCCCTGGTGTGCGCCAGGTTGGCAGCGGTCTGGGTAACACCCCATAATGCTGTTGCCTGAGCTACTGGCCTCTGCCCTTTGCTGAAAAGACTCACAGCTGCACTTTTCTTCTAGCAGTTTGCTCTGCTCGTGTGTCTGGAGACCCCAAAGCAAGGGAAGCATTCTAAACACGCACATTAAGTAGTAAGTGTATAAACACAAGAAGGAACAATATACACATCCTCTGAGCACCGTGGAAACACCACAGAGGGTCCAGCTGAAGAAAGAAGCCAGAAAAGTCAACAAACAAGGTGGTGGAGATGCAACACACAGAGACGAGATGTTTGGAAGAAATAAACACTGAGAGGAGAAAAAAGAAACAGCATGGAAGTTTCTGGGCTTAATAAGTTTCCTGAGTCCAATGTCCAGGATTGTCATCTAGGGCTTCTGGATCCTAAAGCTGCCCTTCTCCCCTCCCTGACACCTAAAAATTGCTCCTTCTCAGCCTCCCAGCCAGCTCCTGCCCCACCATGCCGACGTGAGCCTCATCTGGCCAATATCACTGTGTCTGTGATAGTGTATTTACCCCACGTGTATGTTGTACGGTATGACCACAGGGTGTGACACAAGGCTACCCTTTACTGCGCATATACACTTGACGATAACAGTGACTACTCTTTCACAATAATGTCTATGGGTCTTTCTTCCCTTCCACCATTAGCCTCTCTGACTAGCACCCATGGTGTTTCTCTCTTCCCATGATTGTACACACCTGGCCCAATGAAAGTGCACATGCGTGAGTGGGCTCACCTGGACCTGGGATGGAGGGGCTCAAAGGACAGTGTTGACCTGGGGGACTCGTGTTACTGTTTCCCTGCTAGTCCCTGTTCACTATTAAAAATCCTGTGAAGTTGATGCCAAGGGCTCCAAAATTCCCCCTTTAAGCTGCTAGAACTGATGATGGACCTACTCAGGTTAGGATGGTTGCAAAACAATAGCTTTACCTTCTTAGCAATTATCCTGTATGAAGTCAGAGGGTTGGTAGAATGTCAGCGGGAGCCCAGATGGCCTGTAAAAAGCGCTACTCTTACTTTGCTCCCCTGCCATCTCCAAGCTGGGCTTCCTTGCCTCCCCTCTGCCTGGTACCCTTAAAGACAGAGGAGCATGTGCGTAAGAAATCTTGATCTCACCACTGAGTACTCGGAATCCTCTGGTGAGTGATATCAAAAACTAGAGTTTAAGAACCTCCACCTGGCAGGATGCCTGGGATGCGTGGGGGCAGGGAAGTCAGAGAGGCATTTCCTTGGAAGAGTTTAGCCAAATGGTGACAGCTAATGAAGTATGAAAAGTATCAGGATAAAAAGCAAATTGGGAGCTTAGAGGGGGAAAAATACTTTTGAGAGGAGTTGGACTTATTCAGCTTGGAAAGGAAGTTTATTAATGTTTTCCATGAATTTCCTGGGAAAACACCTTCCCACAGATCTGAGGTTGTTGACCATCTCTGTCTTCAGTCCAGCACAAACATACCCCACAACACAAAGCTGATGTGAAAGAGAGGCAGCACTAAAGGTGTGTTCCTAAAGCTCACTGCACCTTCTGGCGACTTGCTGGCTTAAAAATAAAGTTTTGTATTGCGTCTTGTTCCATGGTCAATTGGCATCAAGCAATTTTTAACCTAGCTAACAATCAGACTCATCTGGCTAAATTCTAAAGATGCTGGTGTTACTGGCTAGCAACCATAGCTTGCTTTTTTTTTTTTTTTTTTATGATTGTTTGTTTTTTTGAGACTAGGTCTCGCTATTTTTGCCTGTGGAACCACAGGCTCTAGTTGCCCAGGGTACCACAGACTCAAGCAATCCCCAGCCTCAGCTTCCCAGGTAGCTGGGATGACAGGCGCTCACCACCACGCCCAGCTATTTTTTTGGAACTAGGTTTCACTACAGGCCCCAGGTGGGGCTCGAACCGTGATCCCTAGACCCGGCCACTTCATAGCCTGAAGCTTACAGGCACGAGCCACCATACCCGGCCTTTGCTTTTTTTTTTTTTTTTTTTTTTTAATATAGACTCGGTCTGGCTATGTTGCCCAGGGAACCGCAGGCTCACATTGCCCGGGGTACCAGGGACTCAAGTGATGCCCAGCCTCAGCCTCCCAGGTAGCTGGAATTACAAGCGCACACCACCACACCCAGCTATTTTTTTGGAACTAGGTCTCGCTCTGTTGCTTCAGGTGGGTCTAGAATGGACTCAAGCAATTCCCAGTCTCAGCCTCCCTTCCTACGCTGGGATTAAAGGCAGGTGCCACCGTGGGCCACAGCTGCTTTCTTTATACAAAGTCATTAGGGCCTCCTTCACTCACTGTTTTCAGGACTCTGAGATGGAGAGTGTTAACAAACAGTTCAGAACCATAGATTCTTAAAGTTCTGTTTGTTTGCAATGATTTATCTTCCAGGATTGCCATACAGGAGGGTAACACAAGGTTGTGGACTTTCTTATAAGGAACATTGATTTGTGAGGGTCTCTCCTCGAAAAGAACAAATAATATGTTAAAGTCCAGATGATATGTTTTCATTTAAAATGTTACATGAATTAGAGCTCCCTGTTGGAGAAACGCTTTGATTTCTGTCCTTAGTTAAACATTGTTGCCTTAAGTCAAACATTAAATGGTTGAACCATAGTAATTATGCTGCAACTCCTCTTACTGGTTGGGAAGGAAAAAATGTTCTAGAGGGAAATTCTGCGGGCTTCTGCTCCTGAAGGCAGGACGTGTGGGGGAGCTCTGAGCTGCAGGCACTGGTGGCTGCACTCTGTTGGCTCTTAGACTAAATCATCCACTGTAAACCCCTGTGCAGGCCCACCTGGGTGCCAAGAAGAAGCAAGCCCAGGTCTAGCGAATCCTAGACAGGGAGAAGCAGCCTGTCTTGGAACAGGGGTGGCAGAATGGAGACTTGAGCAGGTGGAGTCACTGGCCTCTCCTCTTGTCACTAAGGCTTTGTGGACATCCTCCATGAACCCTTGTTTTTACTGGATGAATACAACCTGACTTACTGTGACACAATTTGAAACTTCTTGCCCGTTTGAAACTTGCAAATGTTACCTTATTTTGTTTCAGTGCCAGTAGCATGGACTTTTCCAAATATTGACCCCTTCCCAATCTCACTGGTCTGGGTGTATGTTTGTTGGGGTGGGTCTGCAGGGTGCCCAGGAGTCCAGCTGAGAGGATCCCTCAAGGAAAAACCTACCTGTTGAACCTGAAGCATCAGCTCAGCTGCCACCGGAGCACCACTGAGGCCTTTTGAGGGGTCTGCCTCTGCCACACATGCAGTCTTGGGGACTATGTCAGAAGTCAGGGAAAAGAGAAGAGGTGGAGTTTACATTCCCTCCAGCAGTGTAAGAGTGCTCCTTTCTCTCCACATCCACACCAGCACTTGTTGTTGCTTGTTGTTTTTTTGTTGTTGTTTGTTCGTTTTTTGGATGTAGACCATTCTTGCTGGTGTGAGGTGGTATCTCATTGTGGTTTTGGTTTGCATTTCCCTAACTGCTAGTGATGTTGAGCAATTTTTCATGTGCCTGTTGGCCATTTGTGTTTCCTCTTTGGAGAAGTGTTTTTTTAATTCTTCTCCCCATTTTTTTGAATGGACTTCTTGTTTTGTTTTTGCTTAGTTGTGTGAGTTCATTGTGGATCTTTGTTCGTAAACCCTTATCACTCTTGTGGAGGGCAAAAATTTTTTCCCAAATGTCCCAAAACAGACGATTAGATGAAAAAGATGTGGTGTATATACACAATGGAATGTTAGTCATCAATTAAAAATGACAAACTTGATGAATTTGAGATAATATGGATGAAGAAGAAATCATGTTAGCAGAAACAAGTCAGAAGGAAAACGACAGAAACCTAATGGTCTCACTAATATATGGGACATAGGAAAAACAAACAAAAGGCCAGGAGGAAAAGTCAAAACAAGCTAACAACCCAACTAAAGTACACAACTGGGAGCGGGGAGATGACAGGGACGGGGGTAGTGAATGACCCTCCAGGGAATACAATGATGTGAAATGCATATACATACATATAAATGAATTGTTTAAATTTTTTAAAAAAGAAAATAGGTGGAGAAGAAATGGCAAAGTCAGATCCTTTTCCGTTCTTCCTTTATTCCTTTCTTCCTTCCCTTCTCTTTGCTTTTAACACATAGGAATGTATGATGCCCAGATATTTACAACAGAGGTTTCGGTATAAAGTGGAGATAGGAAACTATGCAATTGATGTATTTGCCAGAGAGAGTAAAAGCAAAGGTCATATTCCTTAACAGCAGAGCCAAACTCAGACCAGTGAGCTCTCTGGGAATGCTAATGACTTGGTGTTTCTTCAAAGTAATGTTCTTTTGCTCTCAAAATGTTACTATAGGGCAAAGAGCATGGGGGTGGGGACTGGAGACGGTAACTGGTGGCTGTGTGGTCACTCTCCTGTGACCTAAACTGGACAAATATGGTCCTAACTGGCACACTCCTTGACTAAGGAAGAACCCTGATGATAACTGACTCCCTTCTCAGAGGCAGTTTCCTACCATTCCCCTGTGGATTGACCACACTCTCAAGTCCCTATCCTGCCCAGGAAAGCTGTGCTGGTGACCTGGACTGCCTCTCCCAGTGACAGTGCTTTCCTGCTTACAGCCTCACACACTGGCCTGCTCAGCTCTGGATTTACACTAATGAGACCCCAAACCCCTTTCCTGTGACTGAACCTCAGTGGAAGCAGTAATTGCCCTCAAATAAGCAACTTATTGTAACTGAAAGATTTCAATTTTGAGCCTTCTTTTCAGCATGAATAACCCCAATTCCTTTCATCTGACTTCCTGAACTTCTCTCAGCTCTGCCCATCTGCAAACTCTCTCCTCATTCCAGGCTGAAACACATGTGAGTCTCTTTGCCTAGTTCCTTCTCTTTCCTCTATGCTTGACTAGCTCACCCTTCAGGCCTTAACAGAAGTCCCCACCCCCACCCCCTGCAGGTCTCCTCAACCCTGCTGAGCTGGATGGGTGTTACTGACTTGCATGTCTCCTGTGAGGCTGGCCATCCTTCCCTCCGTATTGTTATTCACGTATCAATGACTGTCTTCCCCACCAGCCGGAAGTCTCACATCTTGTTTGTTTAGTGGAATATCTGTCTCATAGAGCCGTGCTTGGCACTTAAACAATGTGAGCTGGATGAATGTTCCATTTGTTGAATTCAAAGGACCTTATCCTTCTGCTTTCAGGATGACATTTTTGTCCTTGATTTCAAAGTCAGGCCCTTGTTCCCAACCTCCCATGCTACCTACAGATGTTGTTTACTCAGTCCGAAGCAGCACCAGTGTCTGTGCAGGGAAATGTGTCTGGAGAGTGGCTATCTTCAAAGGGCTTAGTATCAGCTGGATGGGATTCAGTGCCTTTGTCAAATCAGGGCGACAGTTAACGCCAGCCGGAGTTCTCAAGCAGGTTCTGTTTACACTGGGATCTCCTCCAAGATACCAGCTGATGACTTTGAACACTTTTTATGGTCTCCAACTTGAACAGACTCAGATTTTCCCCCTTCATCTTCCAATCTTTCCCTAAGATTATCCCCCTCTCATTAGTTCAAGCTTTTATTACAAATACTTTCCCATGTATGACTTTCTCTGCAGAAACCTGTCTTCCCAGCTAATCTCTCATGCAGAGATAAGTCTCTCAAATGCCAAGGACTAGCTGCAAAGGGTAGATGCTGTTTAGTTACTGATCCAAGAAGGTTTTTCTGCATGCACAGGATGGGGGAGGGTTGGGTTTTTTTTTGGGGGGGGGGAGGAGGAATATATAGTTAATGTAGATAAACTAATGGTTTGCTTAAAGCAAAGCTAATTGAGGGGGTATTAAAAGGCATGAATTGAGATTAATAGAGAGGCAAGCTTAGTTTAGGATCATATGAATTTCAGTGAAAAATATATAACATAAATATGTGTAGACCACACTCATTACATTAACTGAGCACCTACTATGCATGCCAATGGCTGGTACAGCAGAAAACAAATATAAATAAGACATGGTCTTCACTCTCAAGGAGCCCATAGTCTGTTAGAACAATGGCAACATAGAATGGCATGCCACTGTGTGTGTGTGTGTGTGTGTGTGTAGTCCCCCAATTTGTCATGGTCAGGAACCCAGATGCAGTTTGGGTGGCTCTGGCTCAGGATTCTCTGGGGTGCCCATCTCAGTTGGACTTAGTATGTAGAGGAAGGTGTCCATGCTGGAAGTCACAGTCACTTATGACCTAATCTCTCAAATGATCTCCATTATTCCTGCCACATAGTTTTTGCTTGAAATCAGTCACTGAGTCCAGCATATGCTCAGGGGAGGGAATTGCTCCAGGGTGTGGATACCAGGAGCAGGAACCCCTTAGAGGCTGCCTACTGTGCCCATCCACTGCTCCCATTCTCATTCCTCTCTTTGCTTCCTTCCGACTTCAGCATGTACTTATCAAAAGAACTGGTATTTGCTCCCCTCTCTCCACTCTTCTCCATATCATCAGGAGTGAAGAGTGACCTTAATCACAACAGGACAAAAGGATTGGTGTTCTCCTTGTAACAGACCCTGAAGGATTGGTTGTGTTGGCAGAGGCTTCTTCTAGAGAGGCCCCTTGCTGATAGGGAGAAGGTAGGTTTAGGATTAGGTCATTCCTGGAAATATCTGACTACAGAACACTATTTCTTGATGTCTCCTGAAATCCTGGCCTGCCTTTATACTGCTAAGTAGCACCCACGTTAGAAGGATGTGTAGCGTCCCCCTGGAAAGTCAGAGGGACTGGACAGTTTTGGTGCCACCTCAGGGTTGTTTTTGCTCATATCATCACAAAGACCAAACTGACCTAGGTACCTCTCCCACCTCACAGGTCCCATTCTCAATCTCTTCTTCAGAACTTTCAATCTTTTTCTTCATCAGAACTTTCCATCTCTTCTTGGCTCTAAGACACAAATACTCATGCTTTGGCCCAGGTCATCTTTGTCTCCTGTGAGCTCTCTGGTGGCTCAAGTAAGTCATTGCCACTATTTAGGGGAGAAGTCTTAATAAACTTAATAAACAAGTCCTTCCTGGGTGCTGGCAGCAATCCCCAGGCTCCAATATCTAAGCCCCAATGTGATAAGGTGGCATGGGAAGTAAAAGTTGTAACATACTGTTGATTTGTGAACTTACCTTTCCAAAAAAGTAACCATATGCAAATACCTTGATCTTGATTAGACCAACCTCTTTCTAGCCAGATCTTCAACCAACTGCTCATTTTCCACTGCTGTAAATGTACAGAAACAAGATGCAAATCAATTGCACTTTCATGAAGGGGCAAGTGAAGTTGGAGACCTGCTTGCTCTTGGGCAAGTCCAATGACAAAAAAAGGACCCAATGGAATTAGAGCAAGTAACAGACAAGGAGAGGAAATTAACAAAAACAAGGATACACCTGACTTTTTTTTCATTTTTTATTTTGTAATTATTGTGTAATATTGGTCATGTTTACATGGTTGTATTGTACCCCTTATTCCCCACCCTCCCCAAGTTTTTACTTTTTAAAATTAATTTAAATTTTTTTTTATTTGTGTGTATGTGGTTATTACATTATCATGTACCCTGGGATTTTCCCATTGCCTTAACAGTTGTTAACCATAGTATTTTTTTGTGCCCACTGCCTTCCCCCTTTTCTTCCCCCTCCTCCTCTCTTGTTCTATCATTCAATTCTGTTGGTTGTTTCTAATTTTTCTATTAGTTTTTCAGCTGACTCTTAAAAAAAAAAGGTGATTTGAATATCAAAAGTAGAAGAGAGGCCCTCAGAAGCTGATGAAACTCTTGTAATATATTTTGCAAAAATATTCCACTTTATCTGTCTGCCCTGGAATGTCAAATGAGGGAGACATGCTGTGCTCTCCTATCATTTTATCAAACAGCTAATGCCAAAAAAAAAAGAAAATCAATTTTTTTTAGTCTAAAGGCTAATACAAGATCACACAACAACCATTTATAAAATAAATAATGTATTTTTTTTATTTTTACTTTTATTTGCAGATGATGTTCCAATTGAATGCCTTTGCCCCTTTACTATATCTTATGACATTTTAGATAAAGTTGGCAGGACAGTGGTGTGAAGCTGAAGGCAGGTCTGAGGAAGGAGAAGGAATATTTTAAACAGAAGCATCAACTAACAGGATGTGGAATGAAATTCTTCCTGTTGTCTCAGGTGTTGGCTGAATCTTCAAAGCTGAAGTCAAGGGGAGATAAGGACCAGTATTCTCATGAGAGGTGCTAAGGGAATCCCACAGGACTTACTAACAAAAGGTTAGAGGTTCCTGAGAGGGTCTTTTAAAGGGAACTTGTAAAAGGAACAAACTTTGCTTTCTCTTTCCTTCCCCATGGGGTAGGAAACTCAGCCACCCAAAGCAAGCCAAGAAGAAACCAGGAGAACCAGGGATCTGGCCAAGAAAAGGGAAACAAACTGAACTTTCATTTTGTAGACAGAAACTTGTTGAGTAGTGAAAACATTTCAGCCTGCTTAGTACTGCTACCAGCATGGGCAACATCAGGGACCTGTGGACACAAAAGCCATTTGTCTCCTGGAATTTGGGGGAATTAGAAGACTGACTCTTGAGGAGATCTGAAAGCAGGAGATTAGCAGGACCTGGGTACCAGCCTCAGAGCAGAGCTAGAAGCAAGGTTTGCAAGGTGCTTTCTGTCATTTGAAGGGCTAAGCACCCTTAGGGCTTCCTAAAGGAAACAACAAACAACAGCCAATGGCTTCCAGCCTGGGCGGGGTCCCCACAGAGAGACTGGGAGATTGGTTGTCACTTATAGTGCAGGATGCGAGATTCCTGAGGTGAGAGTTGGAAAAAGCACCTCAAAAGTCCCAGTAGTGTACCCTACAAAAGACTGCACTTAGAATACAGAGGACACCAGGGGCTCAGGAAAACCGCACATCTGAACATATGGTCTCTTACCCTCCCTTCTCATTTTTCCTCATCTGGTGAATCCTAGAGGATATTGATAAAAGCTGGGGAAAGTGGGGGTGGGGAGGGGTAGGGTGCAGAGTGGAGAAGGTGAATTAAGAATGAAAGAAAAAAACTTCATTCCCCTCCTACTGAAGGTTTGAAGCCCACATCAGGCCTGAACTAAAGAGAGGGGGGGACTGTAAACTGGATGTGAGATTCAAGTTTGGGTTTAGGTTGGCACTTTTAATACTCCTGAATGGGAGTTTTCTGATATCTAATGTGATCCCAGTCTTGGGATCTTCCTGAAGGAATCAACAAAGAGCAAGAAAGACGACTGGACATAACTTGTTTGAAGACAAAAGTAGGAGAGAATATTAACTGAACCTTAGTAAATTTTGCTGGCACCATAAACTGGTGACATGTGTTTGAGGAAGAGTAATGTTCCAATTTGCAACAGGAGAGTTTTCCCACTTCACATGTACACTGACTCGTGGACTTTCATGCCCCAAACAGGGCTCCTGCCCTAGAAGAACACACCATCTACTGAAAAAACAGGACCGGGAGCAAGATTATGAATGCAGAATAATACTGGACATGCAAGGGAACCGTATAAACATAGTGGCCACTTCAAGGAGGAGATGGGGGAATGTTGATGAATTGACTTTCAGATGTTTTGATGTGGTGAGTAGATACAGGCCAGTCTGTATCTTATCTGGGAACCTTATCTAGGTCAGGAATCTTATCTGGGTGATCACAGTTTGGCTCCAGCGCCCACATTTAGTATTCACCCTGCAGGTAAACAAATCTCTCAGAACACCTGCATATAGAGAAGAAAAGACTGTGATGAAAGTTGGTCATATCCAACAACAAGTGTTGGTGAGGATGTGGAGAAAAAGGAACTCTCTTACACTGCTGGTGGCATGCAAACTGGTCCAGCCACTGTGGAAGACTATGTGGAGGACCCTCAAGCAATTGAAAGTGGAATTACCATTTAATCCAGCAATCCCACTATTGGGAATCTATCCAGAGGACATGAAAACACTAATTGAAAAGGACACTTGCATGTTTATTGCAGCTCTGGTTACAAGATTTGGAAACAAACCAAATACCCCAAAACTGACGAATGGCTGAAGAAAATGTGGTATCTGTACATGATGGAATATTGTGCATCAATCAAGGACAAACATATGTCGTTTGCAGCAACATGGATGGAACTAAAAGGACCCATATTAGCAGAAATAAGCCAGAAAGAGAAAGAGAAATATGGGATGGTCTCGTTCATATGGAGGATATAGGAAACAAACAAACAAATAAGAAAAATTAGAAACAACCGAACCATAGAGAGAGGGGGAGGAGGAGGAAAACGGGGCAGGTGGAAAGCACATAAGATTAAGAAAGATGGTTAATGGTTGTTAAGGAAATGGGAGAACCCCAGGTCACATAATGACATATATACATGTATATATATATATATATTTTTAATCCATCAATAGAGCTAGAATAAACTGTACACTTAAAACTCATTCATTTTATAATATGTGCAGTATATATATGTATGTATCAGTAGAGCTTGAAAATATTTTCCAATCCCAAACCAATCAACCTGGAATTTCCTAATTAGCACCAGGAATAAGCCATTTATAAGGCCCTGCCCCTTCCCTGAGAGATGGTTGTACTTGGAGAATTTCTTCTTTTGTTAATAATCTCAACCTACTTCTTATTGTCTGTAAATACCCTATATGTATATGCTATCATAATATCTTGGTTGCTCTACGTTCATAACTCCTTTAATAAAGTCAACTGGATTTCTTTAAAATAAAATAAATAAATAAAATAAAAGTTTTATTAGAAAAAATGTAAAAAAGAAAAAAGAAAGTTGGTCAGATCAGGACGTATTTGAGAGTACCTATACCCAGGACCTCAACACCAATTCCACACAGAATATAAGCAGGCAAGTTAGCCTTCAAGGGGGTGGGAGCTGCAAGCTTTAGCTGTCATGTGCTGAGTTGGATCAGAGGACTCACACAGATGCACTGTGGCAGGTAGGCATCAGATTTAGATTCATTGGACTAAGTGCCCTCCTGTCCTCATAAGCCCTGATGCGAGTCTCAGCTCTGTCTTACCCATTTCACAGAGAAGCAAGGTCAACCATAGAAAAGGCATAGCAAGAAAAGGGGTGGAGCAGGAAGGAAACTGCTTTGTTCTGGTGCCTGGAGCATTGTTGATGGAAACTGTACATTTAGGACATGTGCTTTCCCAGCAGCAAAAAAAAACACAAGTCACTCATGGCACCAGATCTCTAGGGAGACATGAACTCCAAAGAGTTCAATGATCTAAGAGCAAGAAAGTACCCCAAACCCTTTGTCTCAAGAGTCTTGACTGTGAACCAATTAAGTGCCAGCTAGTGTCCTTGTAACAGATGAAGAGCATCAGTGCCCCTAGAAATAAAAAGGGATACTTATGTTTGAGGAGTGAATGGAGGGGGAAATGGGACAGAACCATTGGAGAAATGAGAAGAACAACAACAGCATGTGTTTCTATATAGGAAAGAGGGTTTAGAAAATTGATTAATAGAACAAAAAGATGCCTGTTGAATTCAGTATAGCCAATCACTGCTCACCTTGAAAGATCTGGTTCTAACATAGGGAAGGATTTGGGAACCAGACTGCAGAGGCTAAGGTATGGCTAGGTGATGAGTCATTGGAGGTCATGAGTAGAGACTGTATTTTCCAGAGGCTGATGATGATGAAAAGGCAATAGTGTGAGAAACAAGTAGTATGGGGGGGAATGAAGGACATGAAGGAGAGTGTTCTCCTTTTTCCTAAGCTGGGAGATATTAATTCATATTTAAGTTATGATGGGGTAGAAGGAGGAAGAGGTTGAGGAGGTGAACAAATGGGGACTAACTGATGGAAGAATCCAGGAAGCAGAAAGAGATGGCTCTAGAAGAGCATGGGTATTGCACAGGCAGGGGAAGTTGGTTGGACAAGTACAGAAACCTCTTTCACTAAGTTAAGAAAGAGCAAAGGGGATTGGAGTGGATGTAGATAAATGATAGCTGGAGGCATAGAAAAGTTCAGAAACCCATTTTGGGACACATCTACAGATGCTAAGAAAATGAAGGAAAACAAACAGCTGGGACCATATCAAATTAAAAAACTTCTTTACAGCAAAAGAAATAATAACCAAAACAAAAAGAAACCCAACCAAGTGGGAGAAAATCGCTTTATACAAGTAATAAAGGTCTGATAACAAAAATCCACAAAGAATGCACACAGCAAAAACAAAACAAAAGGCCCAGTCAAAAAATGGGGAGAACTAAAAGACACTTCTCCAAAGAGGAAATACAAATGGCCAATAGGCACCAGAGAAAATGTTCAACATCACAAATAATCAGGGCAATGCAAATCAAAACCACAATGAGCTACCACCTTACACCAGTAAGAATGGCCCATATCAAAAAAATGGGCAACAAGTGCTGGTGTGAATGTGGAGAGAAAGAAACACTTTTACACTGCTGGTGGGAAAGCAAACTGGTCTAGCCACTATGGAAAGCTGTGTGGAGGATCCTCCTCAAGCAATTGAAAATGGAACTACCATTTGAGCCAGAAATCCCACTTCTGGGACTCTACCCAAAAGTCATTAAACCCTAATTCAAAAAGGCACCTGTACTCAGATGTTTATTGCAGCACTATCTACAATAGCCAGGATATGGAAACAACCTGAATGCCTCAAAACTGATGAATGGTTGGAAAAGATGTGGTATGTTTACACAATGGAATATTATTCTGCAATCAAAACTGACAAATATGAAGCATTTGTGATAACATGGATGGACTTTTAGGGAATCAGATTAGCAGAAAGAAGTCAGAAAGAAAAAGACAGGACCCTATGGTTTCACCAACAAATGGGATATGTGAGTAATAAGCAAAAGAACAAGAAAAAGCCAAAATAAGCTGACACCAGAACTGGGGCAGACAGCTAGGGAAGGGGAGGGGAGGAGAAAGGGAGAAATCAGAGAAGGGATGATCACAAGAAGATAAGATGAGGGTTCACCGGTAACTGGGGGAAGAGCCCTGGGAAATGCAAAGATGTAATGTAATTAGACACACGCATACATATAAGCATAAATATGTAAACAACAAAAAATAAAAATTTTTTTAAAGTTGACATTTGCTTTTCTGGTGAGTAATAAAGGTAATGAAAAGTGTATTGATAAAAACATTTTATAGTTTCAAACTTCTTGCACAAATATCTCATTTAATCTCAGTTAATTCTGGTTGGTTCCAAATCTGGGTACACACCCCCAGTTCTCTATCACTCTTAGCTACTCTGAGCTGGTGCTGTCTCCTCCTGTAGCTTCAAACTACTCAAACTCCTTCGAACTGAATTCCCACACAGCCTCTCAAACCAACTCTTCCAGGTTCTCCTTACAACTGCTGCTATCACAGAGACCCAAGCAACAATGGGCTCTTTGCTACCTTAGCTTCACTGCAAACTTCCCTGCCGCCCAGTGGCAGCAAGCACTGGCACAGCTGGTGTTCACACTCTGATCTGGCACAGAAAAAGACACTGACCAGTTCCAGGTCAATGCTAGATGTGTGGCTCCACCTCTTGGTTAAGGTGAAGACTGTCCCTGACTTAGAGGTCATTCAACTTGAAAGGAATTGGGTTGAGGACCTTTCTTATCAGTCCTCAGTTCCACTGTCCTCAGTGGAAGTGGGGCAGTGGCCACCATCTCTCGGTTCCTCTGACTCCTAGTTACAATTGTCCAGGCCTTTCTGTTCTCAGGGAGCACCATTTCAACACATCTTGGGATCTCTTGATTATTAGTTCACAACACGAAAGAGGAGAGAAAGGCAGGATTTAAATTTGCAAGAGAGTGTGAAAGCAGAAAATTGCATTGGATAAGGAAGCAGACCTTTGACGGTGAAAGTCATTTTGAAGGCTCCTTTCAAAGAGGGCTTAAAATGCTATGAGCAATCATGCATCATTTGACTAATCAGATGCTCTTAGGACCACATTTATTTGAGTTATACATTTCAAAATTGTGTATAAAATTGTTGATTAAAATTCTCATTGTTCTCTGATCATAGTTAATGCAGTCCTTCAATGTGCTCTGTTAAAACAAGCTCTTCTAGCTGAGTTGGAAAGATATTTTTAGATGTGATTCCACGTTCCCACTTTATGGCTAAGTATCTTTGAACTTTGCAGTCTGGAAGATTATGGCCTTTTGACATTTGGAGTCAGCAATGCGGTTAAAGGTCATAGGTTTAAAAACTTCTGTACAGTTTAGCTTTGACTTGTACGTTCAAGAGGCAGATCTTTTTGACCCCAGAATGAGGTGGAATTGCTGGAGTTGATAGTGTGGCTCTGGAAAGCAAAATCACCTTGTTTTGAAGGTAACCATTAACCTAGGTGTTGTGCTTTTATTTAAATCAGACTCACCACATATCAGGGATCCAGTAAAATCTAAGCCTGGACACTATTTCTCTCAGGGAAACTGTCCTGGTTATCCAGGACAAATTCAGGAGATAGTTCTAGCTTCCCCCCCATTTCTTCTCCTTCTCACTTTCCATTCATTGTAGCAGCTGAGTCACAGAATTCTTCATATTTTTTCCAGGTTCCATGTAGAGAGAACTGCACCCAGAATTAGCTCTTGGGCTTGACCCTAGGTGCAACCAGGCATGATCAGGGTGCTCAGCATGCTCCCAGTCTTCTTTTGCTTGGCTGTTTCAGGACCACCTCTCAGCACCTCTACCGAACAAGGCTCAGCCTTTCTGAAAACAGCCAGGAACTGTAATAATCTGCAGTTTAAACCACAAGCCCACAGGCACCAGGTGATCATGGCAGGGAATGAACACATTTCCCCAAAAATGGTTGAGATCCTAAGTTGGCCTTTTGCTTATGAAGCTGTTTCCCCCAAGAAGCCCTTCCATTGCTATGGACTGCTGGAGCTGTACCTTTGCACCCTGACATTTAAAGTAAAACCCTACATAGGCTCATTTTACATTCACTAGGTTCCCAGTGATGCACGAGGCAGCTTCTGCCCTGACTATGCTCCCTGGGACCCCCAGCTCTGCAGCAGAGCCATGCCCCCAGTCCCCATCTGCACAGTGTCAACAGCTCTTTTCTCTCGTGAAAAGCACACATGACCATAGGTTTGGGCCATTTTTTCCCCTTAATTTTGGAAGAAAAGAAAAACATACAGGGTAAAGACACAGTTATGTTGTCTGAGTGATTATTTGGCTTCTGGCTAACTCGTGGTCTCAAGGGAGGCAGGGAGAAGAAGCCTTGGTAAAAATTAGCTCATTTTTTCCTTTCTGTAAATACAACCTGAAAAATGTAAACCAGCTGAATCGGCAGAGTCTTTGCCTGACCCAAATGGAGGCGTTTATGGTATCAAAGAAAGTTTACTTAGAGACATTTCAACTTGGGTTTCCTGTGAATGAACTGGGAAGAAAGTGAATGGATAAGACCCAGATGGAAACTAAAGTTCTTTCATTTACTTAGTATACTAGAAACCAGTGTCCTTATGAATAATTGACTTTATTTGGAAGGCAGGTCTTGGGGACAAATAGGGGGTAGAGAAAACACCTCCCCAAAGGAAACCTCTTCTTCCAAAGCCCAAAAATATGTCCAAGATTTAAATACAGTTTCCCTGGTCCTTAATTCTGGTGAGGCAGGGGTGGTGGTGACTGCTAATTTAGAAAAGTCTCTTGGACAACAAGTTTTTCTTTTTCAAAATAATGATGCAATTAATTCAAAACCAACACAAAATTTGCTCAGGCAGCCCTACCACAACAATACAGAGTTGGTGGAACATTGTTTTTAGCTTCATTAGTCACGGCTCTTTATTAAGGTGTTATATTCTATGGCTGTTTCCTCTACAGAATGTCGATGGAATCATACTCAAACTCTTCCAGTCATGATATATGGACCAATTTATTCTAAAAAGGCAAAAACTCATTAAGTTGTTTGGACTTAAAGATTGATGACATTTATAACTAACACGTGTAATTTTTTTTTATTACTGAGGGAACACTGGTTTATCACACTGTATATGTAATTTCATTTCATTCTCTCCATCCAAATCAGCCAGTACACATTCACTGCGCACTTTCAAGGAGGGCTGGTGTACAGAAGCCTTAACTATGGACCTTGCCCTCAGGAAACACCAGTAAGGAGATGAGGATGGCATGCAGCATTAACTGGTGAAGGCATGATGTGATAAGTGCCAAAGGAGAAGGATGGAAAGACCCAGAGAAATTTAGGGAAAATGAAGGTCACTGGGAAACTGGGGCTTCCTTTTTTTTATAGGGATATTGGATCTATCTCCAGAAGAAATTGGAAGTTAGAGAAAAAAGGATTTCAGCTTAACCAAAATAACTTCTAAGTTGAAAGGCCAACTTACTAGGTTGCAGAGGTATGTAAATAGAGAATAATCCTCTCGTAGAGATGCTGTGACAGGATTTTCTTTCTTTATTTTTTTAAATATTTTTATTTTGTAACTATCACACAACATCGGTCATATTTGCATGGTTGTATTGTACCCCTTATTCCGCACCACTTCTCCTCCCCCATTCCCTTCCTCCCTCCCTCTGGTCACTTCAACTCCTCTCGCTGCAAGCTGTTGGTCAGTGTTTGGCCCACAGGACTTTTTTTCTTTTTTGATTTCAAACTATGTCCTTTTTTTGCCCCTGGGTGCAGACTTGCCCTACTGGACAGCAACAGATGAGGCTGCTCGCATCTCTAGGAGTAGCTGAGGCAGATACTCAGGTCGAGCACGTCCGGAAATTGTAGGGCAGATGTGGTGCACTTCTCCGGGATCATTTCTGCTGTCTATGTGACAGGGTTTTCTACAGTGAATTATGTCTGGCTTAGACCTTTAAGATAGTGACTGGCCTGGTGACTGGAACATAAACCAAATCACAACTTCCCTGAGGAGCAGGTGCTGTGCTCAGTCTCAAGAAGGCACATGCTCCCCTCTTGTGTGCACCCACATCCCCCACTGCCTGTGCCCTGGAAAAGTCCAGACTGTAGCAGAGCAATCTCTATAGCAACAGAGGCTGGATGCACAGAGCTTACACTCCAAGATGGATGCATTCATGACACACTGAAGACTTGTGTATTTTCACTAAATATAAACTTTACCTTAAAATTAAAAAAATGAAAACTAATTACATGTAGTGGGAAAAGTACTGGTGTCTGCAGCTTACTTTAAAACACATTAAAAAATCAAATAGATGGATGGGTAGATAAAAGGTATGTGAGGAAATATACATAGCAAAAAGCTAGTTACAGCTTCTAGATGGTAAATCTATTCATGTATTTATTCAATTTCCCCATATGTTTGAAAATTTTTATAACGTTGGGGAGAAATATCCATGTAGCTTTCCTGAAGAGAGTAAATGGCTTAAGCTTTCACAGAAGTGAAACATCACAGAATGTAATGGTAATGGAGGCTTACTGAGTTTTCACTGGTCAGAGGCACTTGAGAGTTGCTATCCCACTCTCACAACAACCCGTGAATAAACACCTTCGTCTTCTCTTTGTAGACACGTCACCAAGGCATGGAAGATGGGAAAGGTGTGTCCAGGGTCACACAGCTGGAAAGTGTCAGATTCAGGATTTGAACCCAGGTTAACTGACTTCTGAACCTAAGACCATGACTAATGTGCTACACTTAGGACCCAGATGTGGAGGCCTGGCATGAAGCCTTGTGTTGGGTGGAAAGCATCTGATGTTTGATGTTCGGGGGAAAGTGGGAGAGACGCCTGCGTATTGGTCAATCCCTCCTCCCGAGAACTTGCAGGGCTTTGGCTCTTTAATTGCTAGACACCCAGACCCCACCATCTGGGGAGTTTTCTTCGTTTTTTTCTTTTTTTTCCCCCATTTAAACAAGAAATTTATTTAATTAACAAGACAGTTGACTTAAAGGGAAAACTACTTAGGATTCATTTCTTTTAGTGTACTTTATCCCTACTTAAAGACAGATTGCCCCACGTGCACCAGCTACAAACAAAAACATCATAAAATTGTCAAATTGTCCTTGATTTTATAGCTATAAATGAAAACCATTAAAATTCTACTATCAAACAAGATATGCAAGGATACTTTATGGGTTTTTTTTCCTTTTGTTTTTCTTTTCACTTTTTGGTTACAGTGAAACAAAGACCAGTGAGAGCAAAATAACTTATTAGACTATAAAGATAAGATCTGAATGATCATGGTGCTAATGAGAAAGGGAGTATTTTTACAGAAAGTCATTTTCCCCATCCCATCTCCATTTGATATCCAGTGAAGCATAGCCCTGGCTATTCATTTTTTAAGACGCAGCAAGTTTGTGCACATATGCTGGTCACTTTATGTGCACCAGAGAGATGGGGAGCAGGGAGTGAAGGCATGGAGGAGACTAAATGTAGCAGTCAGGACGTGGTGGGAACAAACCTGGGTTTTCTAAATGAGAATGTGCAAGATCTATAGAAAGAGTTCAGGGGTGAAGGAGCAGGTCATACTGGGACACTGCAGTCCCCATTTCCACCTTGCAGGGGGCCTGTCTCACAGATTGGCAGTCAACTAGTTGGAATATCATCTGCCTTACTGACAAAGCCTGTTTTGTTTTGTTTTGTTTTGTTTTGTTTTTTATAGCAAGCTTCCATTGGTTGACCAAGTGGTAGTGATGGTAAATCCTTAGTTAACATTGCCAATAGGCTCTTGGCACCTGCACCTTTAAGGAAAGGGTCTAGAAAAAAGCAGGTCTTTCATTTACATTGATTGGGATTGTTTGTTCTCGTATTATATAGGAACCATTATTGAGAGATGTATGCATCATCTCCCTACTCCTTTATGAGGCCCGTAGATAAGGACACCTACAGACACACACAAGTCTTTTCAAACCTTTGTCTGATGCAGCCTATGTACAAAGAGTCTATCCAGCACCCCTTCCAAATTCTGACATCAGCATCCACCTTCCTCCATTCCTGTGGAATTTTCCTATCCTGTTCGCCATTTCATAGCATTCCAGGGGGACTGCTGTCATAGTGTCTTGCAACCCTCTTGCTTCAACGGTTGGCCCATCAGAAGGCAAGAGATGCCGTCAAGAGTCTTTCCCTAGGACTTCCAAGTATTAAAGCCATAGGGAAGGAATGTTTTTCCCTAAGGGGTTTCTTAGCTTGCAAGTTTTATGTTGGAACTGTCTTTGATCCCATTGTCCTCTAACCATGTGAAGGAATGAGAGGATAGGAAATGTGATGCTGCCTTCACATAGTTCTGCTTTGTGCTCCCCATCCCATGTGGCCAGACATACGGGAGTGTGCTTTCAGGAGTAGTGCTAAGGGGAAGTCACTTAAGCCAGTATGACCTGGTTTTTGCAATTTATACCTGAGAGAGTCATTCCACATGTGTATAATGGATTGCGTCAGGATTTAGAGTGAAGACCAGTATGCAAAGCCTCTTATTTAACTGTTCGGAACCTCTAACTTGTCCAAATCCTAGTCTCTTCATCTGTAAAAGCTATTTGTGAGGTTTAAATGAGCTAATTGTGCAAAGTGCTTTCATGATAAAATGCTGCCTAAATATTGAAGATAATTACTAAATAAGCACCCTTCTCCTAGAAGGGCACGGGGTGGAGTCTATATGGGGCACCCTCTCAGTCAATGTTCTCTACACAAAGAAATGATTTCTATCATCATAGATTGTCAGGAAACCTCGATTTGCATCCCTGTGTTGCTAATTATTCATTGTATGCTGTAGACTAATAACCTAACCTCTCTGCTGGCCATAGTTTTATCATTAGTGAAACAGAATTAATTAAAAAAAATTGCCTTGAAAAGTTGTTACAGAGTATGCTACAGTAATATAAGCTTTCTCATAAAGACTTCTAGAGTGGGGTGAGCCAAGGAACAAGCAGTTTATTCTTTGTCCAGGTTGATGGAAGGCCTAAGCCACAATCCCTGGAATTTGAGACCACTTAGCCAACAAGAAAAGGGGAAAGATACTAGAGAAAGCAGCCTCCAGCTTAAGTATGCTCCAGCTCCAGCTTAAGTATGACAAATGATTCCTCGCTTTTCTTGAGCTAAGGTGTAGACACATGACCTCTGACTCAAGGGAGGCTCGGAAATGCATATGGGAAACGAACATAGTCTCTAAACAGCTATGTTCCAAAGACAGTGCTTGCTGAAGATAAGGAGAAAAAGCAGCTTTGGGTGAAGAGTTACTATAGAAAGCATCAAGGAGAAAATGCATGTAAAGTGCTTAGAGTAGTGCTCACACATGCTGCTTCAGTGTTATTAGCTCTCTCATGCAGTAGGAATTAGAAAAGAAAGCTTTTCCTCAAACTAGGCCACAAAATGACTTTCTAGGAAAAATATTATGATCTTATGATCATCTCCTGCCAGTTTCCCCTAGCAGCCAAAAAACATCTTCCAGCCCCTTTTCTTTAAAGGCCTCTATTCCTCTGTCCCAAAGAGATTCTAAAGTACTCCCTGGTGGCAATCTTGAAAGACAAGTCATGGAGAAAGTTCAGCTTAGTCTGCTGGATGGCACTCATTTATTTTTGAGATGAGCTTGAATGGAAGATTATTGAAAGATGATAAATAGGTGTTAGATTTGCCCCATTTCCCAGCCACACTGTAGATTCTTGCAGACCACATGGAGACCCTGGGAGTCTTTTTCTTATTAACTCTGACACTACCTCATATTCTGCTGGCATGCTCTTGGGCAAGGGGGTGTGTTGTGGGCACCTGGGTGTAAGAGGATAGCTAAGATTGATTAATGATGTACCTCCAATGCCATAAATAATACAGGCCAAAGTCCCATTAACCATGGAAATTTGTAATAGGAAACTAATGAAGTCTTTAATTATAAAGTCCTATTTAGTCTTCCAAGGAGTCAATGTTCCTAATAACTACTCTGGCAATGGCCAGAAGTAGGGGGAAGGGGACTATGTTGTATAGTTGATTGAGAGTAAGTAGGAGAGACCACCCACAAAGCTGGGATGTCAGGGAGGACTGAATGTGGTTTGTTCATGACCTCAGCAGAAGGAATGCCAAGGAAATAAAATTCCCGACTGCCTTTTTCCCTACCCCTCACCCTGCTCTCTATCAGTCCTGCTATCTTGGGAAGAACTGAGCCATGGCTCAGACAACCCACCTGCACTTAGTTCATCCACAAATATTGCCTGACTTCTTAGCAACTTGTGTATTTCCATGAGTAATTAAATTTGCTGGTTCACCTATTAGCTGTAAATAGGATGTGATTTCTTCCGTCCTGTTTATTATAGTATTCAGCTGGGACCAAGTATAAGCATTGCTTAGAAAAGTAAAAGAAGTACGAATGATTCTTTAGCCTACCTGGTATATATATTTTTTAATATATATTCCAAGCTCATATATATATGTGTGTGTATTATATGTATATGTATATATATGAAGCATGTATATAGATAAGTACTCTTTAAAAAGTACATGTAGGTGTCTAGTTGGGGGTGGGGAATAAGGGGATGGAGAGATGGGGGATGGACTATTTAAAGTTGTATCCACACATACAAAGTAAAGTGAAGGTAATTTTGATCCGTTTAGCTAAAATTCATTTACTGAAAGATCTGAAAAGTTAAAACCAAACTGTCTTTATTTGTAGCCTATCACAGAAAATTACCTGTTATCTGCCTTATTTTACTAGTTCAGGCAACTTACACAGAACTCATTAATTGTCTAGTTCCTGACAAAGTTCAAATCCCAAGTCCAAGAGACTGCCTCTAGAGGTGGTCATAGTGTTTTGCTCACCCATTTATCACTTCCCCAATTATTGGAGGGATTTGGTACCACACTAGGACAGGTGATGGAAAGAATGTCAGGTCATCTCAAAAACAAGAGCTAGATGAATTCAACCATGGATTTCCAAGGGAAGTACCAAAAGTCAGAGGAAGTCTATGCAAGTAGCTTTCCAATCTCCTCCAGGTGGTATCCAAGGAAACGGGAAGAAACAGAGGTAACAGGCAGCTTTTTAAGGCTGTGGAGACCGATGACCCAGGGTGAGTCAGAGCCCATAAAAAGTGTTCTGTACTTTCCTGGTACAAACTGTGGAGACACTTGTAAGCCTTGGAGAATTTTCACTTTGGCCTAGAGCCCCAGATTTCATTCAGTTGGTGATTAATTGCAGAAAGGATCCTGGGAAATAGATCAGGAACGGAAAGTGGTTTATTCCAGTGTGATCATTAAAATTTGATCAAAGGCTGGGTTTGGCTAGTTATCTTTTGATGACATTTTTTGAGAGCAAGTTCTAAAAGGCAGTTCCTGCCCACCGCACCACAAACTTCCCTTGAATTTCCAAGTGAGGTTTTGAGGCAACCCTGCTTAACAGGGCATCAAGAAGACTCTGATAGACAATTTCAGGCAGGGATATACAGACAAAGCAAGAGAGTGAGTTTCAGGCATGAGGACATTGGTAAAAAGCAGAAGTCTTAACAATGCTTCTGACTGACGTTTAGCTCTGCTTTAGGAAGATATACAAGCAATCTTAAATTTGCATGCCAGGTAGGTTTTATAAATGTGTAAATCCCAAGTTAGGATTTATAATATTTTTCCAGTGTTACAGTGCCACAAATCCTGTATTTTAGGTGTCATCTCAGATGCAGTTCTTGCAAAAATCTCCCATCTATCCATGTGTAGTCATTGAGAAGGGCCTCCCCTAAAGTCCATGTAACACCTGAATTCTCCCATTTTGAATTATTCTACTACTATGGTTGGCTTTTTATATTCTCTACTGGGCTACAATTTAGTTGTGAGAAAATTCTCCTTCTTTAGTTCAGTGCTGGTTACTAAACAAGTGCTCCATAAGCATAGAAATCTCTATTTCAATAGAAAAAAAAAAAGAAACTCTTATTTTCTCAGGCTGAAATCTGTGTTTCTCTCCCACCCTGACACAAGCACATACCCACATGTGACCATTCCTAAATGTTCTGTAGTTCCTGTGGCTTCTGCTGGAAACTGCATTTTGGTTTCCAATGAGAAATTGAGGACACCAAAATTTTGTTTATCCTGATTCAGTGCCCTAAATGATGGCAGTTATTCTGTCTCCTTCTGCTTTGGCTGTGAGACAAGGTTCTTTCCCTTTTTTCTTTACACCCTTCTCCCCCCTACTAGGACATAATGACTTCATCTCCTGGTGGGGGTCACAACAGAAAGAATGTCACCTACTCACACATTCAAAAGCACATGCTTGGATGCCAAGGAACATTCTTTAAGCAATGGATTTGTATCCTGGGAACTGCTTCTTTTTCTACCTATCTTCTCTCTTTTTTCATATGAAGAGAAAATTAAACTTTGTGTGACTTTTCTAATTAAGAATAAAATCATTAGCAATACTCAGCCCTCTATTCACTTTCTGCTCTCTCATAATTGGCAAATCCCCCACCCTCCAAACACACAGCTGTTCCCATCTGCTTTATTAGCACCAACTTCTTTTCATTTTTCAACATTATTTCCTTTGAGCATTCCTTAGTTCTGCTTTTGCCATCATTTGATATGCAAATGGATCCAACCATCTTGAATTGCCAAGAGCTCAGGGAAGCTTTTACCTAGCAGTCTGGCTTATGGAAGGTATTAGTTACTCAACTATAGGTTGATGTCATTGATAGCTGGGTTGAGAAAATCTGGAATTGGCAAAATTGGGCATTCAAGAGGGAAAGACTGTTTTTTTTTAAACTCATCAACTGCCCCATTTATATTTTGTGAAAAAAAGATACACATGGTGAAAATATATAAGTAGTGAATATTAATTTAACCAAACTATGTTAAACTATTTGAAAGGACAGAGAATGAGGAAAAAAGGTAAGTTGGAGGGGAGCCTATGGGAAGTTTTAAACAGTTAAATCAAGCTCATCTAGAGTAGGAAACCAACAATTCAAAATCTACTGTCCAACTTTTAAAATCAAGAAATTTCCCTATATTTCAATATACATTCATTTCATTCTGTCCAAAATATGTTCTAATTTCCACTGAGATTTTGTATGAAGAACAAGCTTGGTACCAGGACATATACATAGCCAGTTCCATGCTAGAAAGTAGAACTTTCCAGAGTCCACCTTTTGCCATCCTGAGGGGACCTTGAAGGAAAATGAAGGTGGAACTAACACTATCCTAAAAAGTGCTGTTAAACAGCACTTTTAGGAGAGGTGATAGTAGAAAAGCCACCCATTTGCCAGTGCACCTTCAGCTTGGAGTCAATGTCTGTTCAGGGGAAGTTATCTGTAGTAGGACAGACAGCATTTGATCATGGGCCAACTTATAAGTTTACCAGTTTGAATGCCTCAATTGTAGTTTAGAGACAAAGGAAGAAGCTCTTCTGAAGTCAAGTTTCCATCCTTTAACTCTAGTTGACCCTTATTCCTGGACTAGCCCTTTGGTATCTCAACTTATAGGTCCCCTTACTAGGCACTAGCAAGGGTCTCCTATCCCACTATAGCTGTCAAAGGTGCCTTTTAGTCTCTCAGTCACTTCTTTCAGATTGGCAAAGGAAAAATATCTTCAAAGCCTGGGTTATCTCCCTTGGCCAAGGAATTCTTTATCACCTTGATAACTCTCACATACCTTCTAATAGACACCTTAAATATTTTGTCCACTTTTTCTAGCTTTCTTTAGTGGGTAGATGGCTTTAAATTGATCAGTCCATCATTTTGAGAATCTCAGTAATTAAAAAAAGAAAATTTTTTAATGAAATCTACTTATTTATGTCTTTATATCACAGGATTAAAATGTGTCTCTCACTTGCCAGGCTATTCATTCCATTCTTGTGGTAACATTAGAGTATAAAACTTATCTTCCTATATTAAAATCTAGGAGGAAAACTGTCAAAATTACAGTCACAATTTAAGAATTCCCAGGTTTTTGTTTTGTTTTGTTTTCAGGCATAAAAGAGACTTGGTCAGTCTGGCCTGCAGTCGCCCAGGAATATAGGGCTTCAACCAGGAAGACACTGCCCCAGGAAAGAAAACGAAGAGACCAATGGGCTAATCATCAACCAAGAACTGGCAGCAAGAGAGGAACTGGAGTGACTGACCAGGGGTGGGGGTGGGGAGTGTGGAGTACGGAAAGGAAAGAGGGGAGGACCATGCCAAAGGGGAACAATAACTTCACAAACATGAGTGATGTATGCAAGCAATAAAAGAAAATTTGACAAAATATGTATCAATACATTATTACTTAACAATAAAATATATCAATAAATTATTATTTAACACCTCTTTTATGTAACACATTCATCATTTACATTATTCACTTTGACACTGAACCAGTTTCATTCTGCTCCCCCCAAAGAATTTCATCCCTGATAGATCTGTAAGTTTGAAAGCATTCTTTATACACTCTATGATCCTCTGAGGCAATAAATATAGGTAGGCAAATTAAAATTTAAAATTTTCTATAACATTGCTAGAGTAAAAATTACTTTAGAGAATTTATCTCTGCAATTGTTTTGACAAGCTGTAGTCATTAAACATAAAAATAAAGTTTTATTGGAAATGTATCTGTCATTAAGCTGAAGTAGTTTTAACTAGTGGGGAAGGTTGGTGGGTAGGAAAAAAGTCCTACAGTAAAGGACTGTAGGTGCTTTGATGGGAGTGTGGGTGCTAATATACATCTGAGGAGGTAGAATCTATTCCCTAAATCATGTACATAATTGTAAACTGATATTGCCTAATTGAAAATATCTTGCTTTAGTTTTTAAGCAAGTTCGGTTATTTATGACTGAATGTCATAAATTTATTCCCTTCAAATTTATTCCCTCTTTTTGCTTTGAAAAATTAGGTGCTAACAAAGGTTATTTATATAAATAAGCAGATGGCAATGGAAGGAGTATTCTTAGAGTAACATCACTCCTTTGAAGTTCTGAGTTATATGTAAAACCTAGTCCTGTGATCCAATATCAAAAATCATTTTTAATTTCCAGTCAACTGACAACTCCATACATCTTCTTTCAATTATTTTAAAAGCAAAATTCTAGAAGTTACTTTTTGTAAGAATTAGACTTACAAAAGGATTTATTTTCTTAATCTTTAAAATTGTTCACTCTTTTGAAGTCAATGCCAGTAATTTTGAATTGTTCCTTTCTTCCCTTGGATGTCCTCCCATGGATCTTCCCATTCTGGGACAACACACTACAACAAAAAGCAGGATGGATGGGTAAAAGGTGTCTCAGCTCTTTATGAAGGGAGATGAGATTAAAGAGAGGTCCAATTGAGAAAGTGAAGAACCTGGCATGATACTTTCTCTGACAACCAATTCTCAGCAAGAGCATGGATGTGCATTTTGCATCTAGAAACTGATTCTCTTCTTTCTAGCCTGAGATATACACCCTGGAAGAAAATCTTCCTGATCTTTAGGGTTGCAGGGGCCTAAGTCTGAAGACCCAGCTCTAATATCTAAAAGTACAGACAGCAATATAGTAAAACCAATACAATTGATCGAAACAATTTTTTGGTTAACATTACTTGTTTTTTGCAAGGGAAGGAATCTATATTTTATTTAACTCATAGATTAGGTGCTGTAATTGAAATCTGGGCCACATTCCAGGGTGCTTGTTGTTTTTTTTGTTTTTTTTTTCCCACCACCCTCCCTTAAGCCCCTTTGTCCTTTGCTCTTTCCTCTGAGGTTTCTTGACCTCAGAAGCCTTGCTTTGTTTATTGGTGTCTGCTAGTCTTTGTATGTATTTTGTTTTGTTAAATCAACCACTGTTTAAACATCCACCATTTGACTTTGCTGTTATGAGTTGCTTTATTATTCAGAATTTCTTCAAAATCCTTTCATTTTGCTGTAAATGGCAACATTTTGTCTTTTATTATGGCTAAACAATATCCCATTGTGTACATATATCATATCTTTGTGACCCAATCCTTCCTTAGTGGGCATTTAAATTGTTTCCATGTCCTATTATTATAAATATTGCTGCAGTAAACACTGTGGAGTATATAACTTTTTGAGTTGATGGTTTCACATTCTTTGGAGAGATGCCCAGGCATGGGGTTACTGGGTCATACAGTACTTCCATTTTTAGTTTTTTTAAGGCAAACCTGGGTCATTTTCCAAAACAGCTATACCAGTTTATATTTCTACCAACAGTATGATAGATTTCCTGTTTCTTTCTCCTCTCCAGCACTTGCTGTTG
Organism: Uropsilus gracilis; assembly: GCA_004024945.1. Classification (NCBI taxonomy): domain Eukaryota; kingdom Metazoa; phylum Chordata; class Mammalia; order Eulipotyphla; family Talpidae; genus Uropsilus; species Uropsilus gracilis. The sequence continues at coordinate 52,149 of PVHY01009926.1, forward strand.
GGGATTTTTTTTTTCTTTCTTTTTTTGAGACAAGGTCTCACTACGTTGCCCATGGTAGTCCTGAACCTGCGGACTCAAGCGATCCCCAATTTCCCAGGTAGCTGGGAAAACAGGTGCCCACCACCTTACCTGTATGTTTTTTTGAGAACCAGGACTCGCTATGTTGCCCAGGATAGTCTCAAACCTGCCAACTCAAGCAATCCCTGCCCTCTTACCTCCCAGTGCTTGGATTATAGGCACGTACCACCAACAAAGTATCTTTTCATGTGCCTGGTCATCTGCATTTATTTTGTTTTAAAATTTTTTATTAAAGTAATATTCATTTATTACTTTATGTAGGTTTCAGGCACACCATTACTTGTCAACATCTGCATGTTTATTTTTGATTAGTAAAATACATGATATAAAATTAAGAAGTATTGAAGTGTATACTGACTCCCACTCTTGTCAATCCTCAATGCCTTTCCTAGGCAATGGATATGACGTTTCTCTTTGTGACATTTACAAAGACAGTCTACATATTCTTGCAGTTATGGACAGGTACTCTTTTCTTCCTACTCCTTCACAGTTGCCACTTTACTATACACGTTGCCTTATACTTTACTTTTTTTAATTGTTTTGCTTTGAAATTACTTTGAATTTTTTTTTCATTCTTTGTTGAACTAAACAATATTCCACTGACTATAATAATTTGCTTCAACAGGCCCAGATTGATGGCTTTTAGGTTGTTCTGTTTCCATTTAATGCTCAGATAAATACATTTCACATATATCACTATGAACATATGTGAAAATATCTGTTGGAAAAATTGTGAAAGTAGACTATCTGAGCAAAGGATCTGTGCATATATTTTGATTAGGCATTAGTAAACAGTTCATCTCCAAGAGGATGTATCAATTTAATCTACTCACAATGTGTGAGTATGCCTGTATCAGTTGATCAATAGATCTATAACAACTGCTATGTAATAAATTATCCCAAAACCTTCAAAAAATAAAAATCTTTAAATGATAATAGTTCTTATTTCTCACAGTTTCCATGGGCCTGAGTGAGTTGTGACTTGACTAGCTTGTTCCAGATTGGGCTCTCTCAGAAGGTCATATTTAGGTGGTAACTGGGACTGGTGTTATTTTGAAGACCTCCTGGGTCCTATTTCTGTGTCTGCACTGGGCAATACAATCTAGGCGTGTATCTAACCCCTGGTAATCTTGTCCACATGCTGGTTTCAAGTTAGTGAGACTTCAATGATTAAGAATTATGAAGGGTAGTAGGGGAGGGGAAAGATGGGAGGAGGAGGCTATCTTTATTTTTACTGATTTTTATAGCCTTTTTTTTTTTTTTTTAATGCCTTTGGCGACTAGGTCTCGTTATTGTGCCCGGGTTAGTCGCGAACCGGGGTAGTCGCGAAGCCATGGACTCAAGTGATTCCTAGCCTCGGTCTCCCAACTCTAGGATTAAAGACACTCGCCATTGCCATATTTACTTTGAATCAGTGTGTATGATGAGGTGCAGGTATGGAAAAGGAGAGAGAGCAAATTAGGCCTTTGTCCATGATGTGAATTATAAACGTTTATTCCAGTTTACTGTTTATTTTTGCCTTTGTTTATAGTGATTTTTCCATGGGGGAAAAATTACTTTGTGTAGTTAAATTTCTCCCTTTTAAAGTGTTCTGGATTTTGGATTGTATATGTAAAGATCTTTCTCATGGTGAAATTATAATTTTCTCATGTTTTCTTTCATTCTGTATGTTTTGTTTTTTACCTTTACTATTTTTTCTTGAAGGTGTGCGATATGGATTTACATGTCTTTTTTTCCTGTGGCTATCCAGTTGACTTGAAATGTTGCCAATATCATGTCAAATTTCTCATGTCTCTATATATTCTACTGTTCCACTCATTCACATGGGGCTTTGTGTGATAGTTCCACACTACTTTCAGTATTGCAATCATAGTGAATCTAATGCTTTGTAGGTATTCTTCTGACTTATTTTTATAATTTTCCAGGCTATTCTTTCTATTTTATTTTTCCATGAAAACAACTTCTTGGGTTAA